>PYHW01010620.1:2697477-2717894 GCA_013186435.1 Turdus rufiventris | reverse complement strand
TTGTTAACAATACTTCACATCTCTGTTACCTGTCTTATTTTCACCAGTGAAATGTTTTGGCCTTTTATGGGTTAAGTGTTAGTGCAAACAGTGCTGTAATTGATATCACTGATGTTTTAGGGAGACAGACCTAAACTGCACTGCCCAGCCCCTACCTGAACGCATGGACTGTGGGCTTGGGGTTCAGCGCTTACCTGAGCCATGGACAGATCTGTGTCGTCTCTTCTCTTGTCCCTGCTGCTCCTGAATGACTTTTTTGGTCTGATCTCAGGCCTGACTTGTTGCCTTGCCTGTATTTGATAGTCACAACCCATGCTCTACTCAGGTCCTGACAGTCAGGGTACTGCCCTGCTTTCTTCAGGGGCCTTGTGGAACAGCTCCATTCTTGATACATCTAGCATGGCATACAATAATATACCTAATAATTGTGCCTTATTATTCCAGAACGATGCGCAATTACCAAGAGTGTTGAAAAAACACTCCCCCATCCATCAAGTGTTACATATTTGCTCACATTTTATAGGTGATATTAAAAGCCCTAAACTGTGGTGGTTTAAATATGAGTCAAAGTTTTATTAAAAATTATCATAAATTTTCAGTGTATTTCCCTATTTTGCCTGTGCCAGCAGGAGTGTGGATAGGCTCTTTTTCTTGCTTCAACCTCTTAGTGATGTTATGGGGAGATATAAATTTGTTTCTTAGACCAGTTACCTTTCTCTATGTATCTTAAAGGTACTGTGGCAGAAAATATGAGAGTCCAGTCTTGGTTCCATCATTTTGTATTGTGAAGGAGTCCTTATTCTTATGCCATAGGACATACGGTTGGTGGCATATGGTTGGTGGCAACTGAAGCAAAACACAGACTGGTAAAGTGATTTAATAGGGGCAGCTACCATTTGGACAGAGAGAAAAACAATTCATTAAAAACTGTTTTCTAGAGGATGATATTTGGACTAAGTAATTGCTTTGACTTCTAAGTCATATTTCATTCCAAATTTCATTATTTTAGACTTAGTCCACAATTTTATAAATATAACCATCTTCCCATGTTTTGTGAGTGGGTCAAAGTAGAAATTGCTGAGCAACTTCTTACTGGGACTTATGGCAGTAAGGAGATTTGAGAATTTTTCATGTTGGCACAGCAAATTCACCACATTACTTGCAATTGGGTTTGAAATTACAGCCTTTTCACTTACAGAGGAAATCTTTTAGCATAAAGAACCTGCTGAAGTAGTGGATGTGAAATGGATCCTTCCTGTTGCACAGTTCCTTCAGAAAGAAATAGTTAAATGTTTCTGTAGCACAGGCTCTGAGGCTCCTGAAAGAGGGCATCTCACAGTGTTTCTATCTGTATCCAACACAGGGAATGGAGGCCAGCTGTCCAATCTTTCCATCATCACTGCCATCACTCACATTCTGAGATGAAACAAAACTAGAACAACGAAGAACAAGTATAAAAGGCTTGAACTGCATTTGAGACTTATGTCAAAAATGTTTCAGTCCTCAGGTAATTTGCTCAGTTCTGGCTCTTTTCGTATTTACTTCAAAGCTTCAGTGAAAATGAAAGGATAGAAAATGGCATTTAGGTTTGCAGATAGCTGTAGTCACATTCTTGTGACTCGATCTGGCCTTGTTGAAGGGTGTCTTCCCCTTAAAAGTCCAGAGCTGTCTACACATCATGAGGAAATGTCTTGCATCAGGGCTAGTCAAGGATACAACAGACCTACTATGTCATGGGATTGTATCTGTTTCTTCTATGGTGAACCTCACTGCAGATTAATGTAAATCAGTAAATTAAATTGCTATACCTAAAGGTAGCACACAGTCTTGTCAGAAAATATTTTAACTGATAAAAAAATCGTGCACAAAACTTAAAATCAACAACAACAAAATCAAACAACTTGAAGGATGCATTAATAAATAAAGTTTCATGTTTTCTAGGTTGTGTCAGTAATGCTAGTTTGTACACACAATCTTTTCCTAACATAGTGCAGCCATGTCTGAACATGTAATTGGTTTTCAAGAGTGTTGGCATTGCTGTATTCTGACATGAGATCATGAATATGCGAAATGCAGAAAAAGACAATGCAAAATCTAAAATTCGTACTGGCAATGTGGGGTAACTTGTATCAGGACTTTTACTTCAGTAAAAGTCTATTCAATACAGAGAAATCTCTTTCACTTCCTCAGTCTCATTTTTCATTTGTCTCTATTTCATAGTCACCAAGAATGGGATACTTACCTGACTCAATGCTACTTTGTTGTATATAAGCTGGTTTGTTTGGCTCTCAGTAGCTTTCTGCTGCTGCCTGTAGCAGCTAAATGCTACCAAGAGTGTGCTGTGGATGATCCAAATGTTTTCTCTGGTCTTCTAAGCAGGCAAAATGTGGATGAATTTTCATCAAGATGACTTGAGTGGCGTAAGGGACACTTCTGTGCAAGTTGCAGTATTTGTGATAAAGTTCATAGGTGGCAGAGTATCTGAAAAAAAAGTCATCCGTGTGGGAAACATGAAGTTTTAAGTATGAGAAATATACATAATTGTCTTTAAAAATATATGTGTGTGTGTGGAGAGGGGGGGAAAGAGAAAAGCATTGTTATGTTATCATGATTGGTTGGCTTTAACTGATACAATTGAAGTTTTACAGAAGGAAACCTGCACAGGGGAAATTTTCTCAAATTTTTAAAGGAAAGTAAAATGGCAAATGTTATTTAATCTTTATTACATGTCACTGACAAGAATTGTTTGGGAAATGTCCAAAGCATCAAATGGTGGCCAAACATTGAGTTATATAAGAAAATGCCTTATATTTTTTAAATCCCAATTTGGTTTAAAAGTTTATTTCATACTGAAGAATGGCTGCCCACACTGTGTGAGTTAGGTTAAAAGGGCTATTGATAAAAGTTGAAGTATTGTATAAAGCATCAACAGTATGTCACCTGATTTATCAGATCAATAAATGGTCAGTTATCTCACTTTAATCAGTAGCTTGAGATGTTAGGTGAGCAGGGGTTTTCTTTGGTATACAAAATGACTTGTACTTTTTATTGGGATTACTGAGTTTTGTTATTTAACTACCGCTGTTAATTAAAGAGCTTGTTTGTTTTTTGATTAGTAGCGCTTACCATCAGAAGTGCAGAATGGCTAGAAAGCCCTTGCAGAGCAGGTCAAGTTGACTCTAAAAGCCAAAACATTCTGGATTCTGTTTACTTGTTTCAAGTCCCTTAATTCTGAATCCTGCCTGGCTTGCTAGTTCACAACCAAAATGTTACATTCCCTTCCAGTTAATAATGATGTTCATGGCTTTTGCTATAAGTAGCAGCAGAGATGAAAGTTTGTGGCACTGTTATCTTCCTCGTACTTGTGAAGGGACTTTGACACCTTTTTTTTAGCCCTGGCAATACCTGTTTCAGGGGTTTATGGTCTCACATATATGTGAATTATATATATATGCTTATTATATAGATATCTATCTATATAGATATATATCTATATAGACATAGATAGATATGTGAACTATATCCAAGAGAGTATTCCTTCTTGGCTCTTCCTGTAGTGTTAAATTAAAATACTTAGAAAACTAGTTGTTTTGTTGTATGCTTCTATTGGGAGGTAGATATTGTACATGCTTTGTGATTAATATGACTTCTGTGCTTTGGAGCAGCACACAAGTCAGTTACTCCGTGCCATCTCCAAATTCCAGCATTTAGTTGAATGACAGAATATTCTGACAGAATAAAAAATAGCATTTTTGCCATTTTTGCACCATTATTGGGCAGATTTTGAAGAAAGTAGCAGGTTGAGTGGCATGGGACATCATACCTTCATTGAATCTATTTAAACCTTTGGGCAAGATATCTTCTGATAATGGGGAAAGTAATTATATTTTGGGTGGTGATAGCCCCAAAGTTTCCCACCCTAGGCAGGGCATATCTGTAGTGTCAGTGAATCCTTGTATTAGGAGTAGGTAAACTGTTCCTTTTTGCTATTGATGTAGACAAAATCTGGGTACTGCTGTTACTCTGTCCACAACTTCAACTAATGGTGGAGTCTTTCACTGTATTTTGCTTTCTGTATCCTGTGGCTCTTAGCATGTATTCATTCTATATTAGTTTAGGCATCTGACTTAGTCCTAGAAGTCCGTCTGTCCTGGGTTCCATTTTGCTATTCTATGACTAGCAAAGGTGTTGAGATCCCCTCCTGCTCCAAATGTCTGTAAATCCCTTTTTTAATCAAGTGGAAATGGGCTTTCATGACAACAGCATCAGGACCCATGCATACTTAGTTTACTAATTTTAAGAAAGCAGGGATTTCAAGCAGGTTTTATATTTCACAGTGAAAAATCAAGTACAGAGAATTAATTTGTGCAAACTTCTATCTAGCTTCTCCTTAATATGAGACTAGACACGTGCATATAAGTGGAGATTTTTCTCTAACAGAATGTAACTGTTTTTGCTAGCTCTTCCACAATAACATTTTATTTAGAAACCTAAATGCCCCTTGTTATCAAGCTAAATAGTAAATGAGTGATGTGAGCCACAGGGGCTGCTTGTCGCGGGAATCACTTGGTTAACATTTGTACGACAACCTGCATCCTTTGTATCCATCACTTTGAACCAAAGGCAAAATGAAACTGTCTCACCCTTGGACTGAGTAGACAGTTTTTTCTCTTTCACCATCCCTAAGACAAATTAGGAATGTAGGAAGGCTTTCACTCAGAACAAAACGATGATTATAGCAGGTAACAGGACCTCACATTAATCAGTGCTTTCAAAGAAAAGGCCTCGACCTGTGCCCTTTGTCTAGCCTAGTGGTAGGTACGTTTTTTTCCCCTGGTTCCTTTCAGTGTCAGGGCATTCTCTTTCTGTGTAATACACTCTCTTGGAGAGTGTTTCTCTTTTCAGGCAGTCCTTCTGCATTGATCAAAACCCATCCAGAAAGCCACTGTAGAAATCTGAACTTATAATGACGTTCTTTTATATTTCCTTACAATGAACAATGGCTCTCTCAATACTAATGGCAACAGTACATAGATGGAGGCAACAGTGCAAAGAGTTGGGGGTAAATAGCTATTATTTGCAAGACTTGCTGTTTCATGTCCTGGAAAAAAAAAAAAAAAGAAATCCTGTCTTCTGCAGCCAAATCTTTACTACCTCTTGTTGAAAACATTCGAGGCCTTTGCAAAGCAATGCTGAGATGAGGAAAGATAAGCATGGATTAACATTTTTTCTTCTTTTTGGAAGAAAACATTAGTGACAATTAGATGGCAAAAGATCTTAGTTCTCCATCCCTCCTGAATAAGAAGAAAGAGCAAACATTCTGCTGGATAATCTTTTTTTGGTTTGCTGGCCTTGACCTTTAAATCAATTATCCCCCAAATATCAGGCTCAAGAGTAAATGAATGCAGCTCCATTGAATAAAAGACTCCCTCTGCTGCCTGAAATACACATCACCAGATGAAACAGAATGCTTGTTTCCAAAAGGGGCACAAAACACAAACCAAATATATCACTGCTTTTCCAGTCTCATCAGTTTTTCCCCACCTTTAAAGTCGGTTGGTGGTGATTGGTTTTTTTTTTTTTTTTTTTTTTTTTTTTTTNTTTGGGGTTCTTTGTGTCTGTGTGTTTTCTTTTTTGTTTTGTTTTTTATAATTAATACATTTATAATCTTAGAAATGTGGGGAGTGAAGGAAAAGTTGTTAAAAGTGATGTAATGACATGCTTTATCAAACATCTACAAGTATGACTGCCAATAAGCACCCAGTTTTGCTTAGTGTTCATGAATACTGGACTGGCTGAACTTAACTCCAGCTGAATTCAGCTGATACTCACTCAGCAAGGAATAGACTACAGTTTCATAGAGCAAAGAACATTTTACTAGGAGGGCATTGCTAGTGATTTCATTGGGGAGTAAAACAGGTGCAACAGCTTAAAAAGTACAACCATAAAATAGGCTGCTGCAAGAAGGTGTGGAAAACTTTCAGTTCTAGAAAGAGGTTGAAAACTGAGCTTTGGAGTGAGGCACCCAAAGTTCCTTTACCTGTGTTATGTTTAAATTCTGTTTCCAAGTGTTAGTTTGTTTTATTTTTCCCTGCATTAGAAGATATGAAAGGTATTCTTGGAACTAGCATTTTTTAGGGGGAGATAATGGATATGCTTTGTTGGAATTTAAATAGTAAATTTACTCATGGAATAACAAACATGTCAAATTAATTCTACCTTTATACCAAGATGAATAGTAAAACAATATTTGGCTCTGATTTTCTTTGTGCTTTGTCTTTCAAGAGGTACAAAAGGCAGCTCTTGAAATGCATAACAAGTTTTAGACAATTTTACTAAAGATGAAAAGAGTACATAAAAGAAGATAAATAAGAAATAATTTTTCATTAGCTGAATAAAACCCAGTGGGCTGGCTGCTGCAGTTGATATATCAATAATGTACTCCAGAGAGAACATAAAGGCAGGTGGAGTTTAAGCTACTGATAGTATTGGAAACTTAAGCCTTCTGAAGCTGTTCAAGTGCCACAGTAGAACCTGAGACCAAAGGGAACAGGAGGGGAAACACATACAGCTGGAAAAACACAGACGGAATGGTTCAAGAAAATCAGCTGATGCACCTAAAGAATCCGAATTTCTCAGTGTATCTAGCATTGCACCTCTCTTCTGAGGATCAGGTGTTCCCAACAAAAGTTATTACTAATTAATGTAAAATTTCATTATTGACTAGGGCATTGAAGAAAGAAAAGTGTATAGAAATACTCAAGTTACCGCATTTGCTTCTCCTTTGCCAGATTAGACTTCACACTCCTCTCCCTTACCCTCAGAACTTCAACTCTGCTCATTTTTGCAGCACGTAACCCTCAGAGTGTCCCAGTCTGGGGAGGGGACAGACAGCTCAGGAGGCTGAGGTCAGGGTGTAAGAATTTTTTTCTGCTACTCCTTGCTTTTAGTTTTCCTCCACAGTTTCTTGCTTTTTATCTGCTCTGGCAAGGGTTGCCTCTGTGCAGCAGTCCCTGGCTCTGGTATGTATTGCCCATGGGCTGTAATTTCTCAGACTTCTTCCTCTTGCATGGAGCATCTTCTTCTCCTCATTTATCTTCTTATACCTGTCCTCTCCTTCTACTCTTACATGTCCCCTGCCCCTCGTGAATGTCCCTTTCATTAATGTGTTTGAGCAGAGGCACCAGGTGCTCCTCAGCTGGTGTCAGTTTTGGTGAACAGTGGGTGGTTCCCACCTGCTTCAGAGCTGTCTGGAGAAGGTGAGACCAGTGCTGGTCCTGTCATGGCCTCTTCCTATGCAGCAGCATGCTGCTGTCTAAACACTGCTAGAGATGCCCAGCAGATTCCTTGCTCAGGATTTCTTCTGTAGACTCTTTATTTACAGAGTAGAAAAGAAGGAATAAAGTTTCATGCACGACTAATAAACCATTCCATGACCATTTGTTGCACCATTTATACTTTTCTACAGAAGTAACTTCTCAGGTCTGGCAGTTTGTCGTGCTATCTGATGTATGAAAACACCTTGAGAAATTGCCTTGCATAGCAATTTGTTTTTTAATAAATCTATTAATGATAATTATAATTATGGGAAGCAAGAATATTTTGAATATTTTGATCTTGTACAATTTGCACCTTTGCATTCCATTGTCCTAAAATCAAAAGAAATACAGACTTACTAGAAATCTAAGATTCAGATGCGATTCTGGAACTATTAGAAAATAATCCTAATTATGAAAACAGTATTACGGTAATAGTAAAAAAAAATTGAAACAGTTCTGGTCTTCTCACTGACTCAGTTCCAGACAAAACAGTTCTGTAGTAATCTGAATTTCACTCCTCCCCTTCAATCCTGCACTCCTCCCTACAATGAACTATGGAAAATGACTTTGTGGTTATTTGTGGGTTAAATCTTGAATGGGCATGCTGTCCTCAATTTTCCTCAGACATACTTCTAAGTGGCCTCTTAGGAACCTTATTTGCACACTCACCTTTCTCTGAGAAGTCAAAATCCCTTCTCATCCCATTTCCTTCTCCTTCTCTGTTGCTTTTGTTGCTGTTTTTCTTTCTGCACATCTTGCTGTTGATGACCCTGCTCTTTCCGCCTGATTTCCATTTCTTTTATATTTGTATTCAGGAGAATTAAAATGACTGCATTTACATGTAGCATGTGATCTTGTATATAATCATGAGTTTGAAAGTTATAAATGTTTCAGTCCAACATAAATTCGATTGCTTTCAGCAGTTTGTTTTGGTTTCTGTTTGTATTTTTATAAAATATCATTTGAGTAAAAACCCTTCAAAATAAGAAGGCACTTCAAGGTTTCAGTATGTTCAGATAGCTGCCTATTCAGGTTCTTTATATCTGCAAAGTTCTGCATTTGTAGGGAAAAAGATCTGAAAGCAGAAGAGGTCATGGACCAAGACAAAGGGAAGGGAACTCGAGTTGAGATGAACTGCCCAGCTCACACGGATATATTTAGCATTTCTAATGACAAGATGGAGACTAGCTGAATTGCTAAATCAACTATTTGATTACTGCCTTATGGTTATATGGATTTAGCATAAGCAGATTTAGCAAATTGCTGATTTAACATTTAGCAGGCCATAAGGTAAATAATGTGACAACATTGCTGTTAAGACAGCTGCAGAGAAAGCACAAAGTGAGGACTTATCCCTGAGTCAGTTCCAGAACTGACTTACCTGGAGCAATGAACAATCAGCCTGGACACAGTGAGAAAGTACAAAAGGCCACAGATCACTGTGATCTGAATGGATTAAAAGGCACCTCAAAGACTAAGAGGTGAGATCAGAAGAAGAGGACCAACACTGAAGACCTCATTAATAACTGAATTTGAGCATCAACTGCTATTAAGGCACACATCATTTTCCTGGCTGTCCCACCACACCAGGTGGGATGTCTCTGCAATCTTGTGAACACGAGCTCCAACAGCCAAAGGAGGGGTATCCCTTCTCTTTTTTTGCATCAAATTAAATGACCCAATTCCAGGAAAATTTGTTCCCCGGAACAAAGTTATGCACGATATAATAATGAAAACCAATATTCATTTTAGCCTTGAAATCATCAAATTGAATAATAATCCATAGCATCATGCTGGATGATAAATTCGTGTCTACAGAGAAAGCTGACTTTCCAATATTCTAATCTTCCAACTTTTTTTTTAATCTGCAAAATAACAAGGCTTAATGAGAATACAAATGTGAATGCTATGATCTTTTCCACTACATTTATTAAGCAATTTTTTTTTGATGTCAGGGTAAAACAACATAGCATAATAATTGCTTTGATTTTCCTCTGATTTTTTCCTGTAAGTCTTTAATGCTGTTTTTTATTTTCACAGATATTTACTATAATTCCTCCTTTATGCCTTTGAAAAGTTAGGGCTTTTTTCAGAAAAAATCTTTAACTGTGAATTAATGCAAGAATCATAAGCTAACAAAGATAAAAATAAATTATCTTCCTCCACCTGCTCTGCTATTGAGAAATTTCATGGACTACAGGAATTTTTTTTCTGATGGTCTTGTAGATTGCTCAACATACAGCTTTGAAAATTCTTACTTTCTGTGGTGAGAGAAAAAAGAAGAGGATGAAGTTCCTGTCATTAAAAAAAAAAGCGACAAAAATAGGATCATAACTGAGCTCATGCCATGAATCAGAATCCAAATGTAAATATTCTTTAGGTTTCACATGTGTTTGACTTAAAGATTTTAAAATCAGTCTATCTCATGTTAACTTCTCTTTTCCCTGGAGCTGTATTTATACACTTCCACGTAGCTGCCTGCAAGCACCGTTGGAGTTTCACATGTGAAATATAAATCTGTGGAATCCATCACATTATCCCATTAGCTGTGATTTTTGTGAGTGGAGGATGTGTTTTACTTTGCAGCTTACATCAATCCCTGTAACTGATTTGGGAAGAAGCAAACTCAAAATATAATTTTATTCAGAAGAACTGTTAGGGGGTTCAATAGATGCTGTTGCTAGCCAGGTTTGGTACCAAGGACAAGTTCATGGGGAATAAGGTGAGTAAATTTGTGCCTCCTACATCTCTGACTAAACAGGTCCTTCTATAGTTATGCAAGACTGAAGAATTCACCTGGTTTACATGGACTCCTTTGAAATGTCTTTAGCATTCTGGGAAAGGCACAGCTTGAGTAGCTTTTTCCTGCAATGTATGTGATAATCTTGGAAAATTTTGTTTACATTTATTTTATATCTTAAGATAGAAAGAATGGTAGGGAGGAAATGGCACATCCAGAAGTCATCATATTTTCAGGAGTAAGCCTGTTATTTTCAGTGTTACTGGATATTAAAGCTATAGATTTTAAGTTTAAGTCCCTAAAGCTTAGCTTTTTTAAACTGATTTTGTGTGCTTTGGAAGAATATATGAATCCAACAGGGTGTCATGTGGCCATTATATCAACTAGCTTCCCATTGTCCTTATGCTTTTATTCAAAGGAATCACGTTTCTCATTCACAGGAAGAAAAAAATCCCTCAGGTACTTGTTTTTAATTAAAAATTCCTTTTTTCTATACAGACACAAATGACAAAAAAAATGTAGCTATGGTTAATAAATGCCATTTCCACAAAAATCAAAGAATGCCTTATTGACTGATAAGGTTATTTTCATTTCTGGATGAATTATCTTTTTCTTCATAAAAATTTTTTTTCTATCTCGTATTGTGATTGTATTAGTTGAAAGAACAAGATAAACAGTGTCAAAAATGTGCAGTTTCATTTATGGAAGTAATTCTGGAAAACTTTTTTTCCTGTTACAGTTTTAAAACCCTAATAGATTCAGTTCTAAGTTCTGACTTGGCCTTAGACAGGGTTCCATGATAACCTGATACTACTAAGGAGAATTATTCTATAGGTGTAGCTGGTTTCAAGGAAGTCTATGTAGTGGAAAACTTGCATGTGAAATCTACAAAATACTTTTCAATAATTACCTTAGCAAATAGCTTTCAAAAATTAAGTGTAAATTTTTTTCCCCCAAAGAAATCAGTGGTCAGCTTCAAATTTTCAAGACTATTAGTAAGAAAAGAGTTTAAAAAACCAGCCACAAATAAATAGAATAAGAAACTTAAGTACAAAAATATGTAGTTTTGTATTTGGTGATACATGCAATTTAAAATCTGGAGACCTTATCTGGATTCTAGTTTGTTAGCTGGAACCATCTTATGGGATAGTAGAATGATGGTAGCAAATGGACCAACCTGATGGCAGACCATGCTGTGGGTAAGAGATATCTCCTTAGTGCAGTATTATGAAACCAAAATTATGTCCAGTGGGTCTTTAAGAAGTTCTCTGGTGACTGTAATAATAAATAACATGAGACCAGGAGAGCAGGTGTAATGCTTTGCTATGGGCAATTCTTAATTTAGTCACATTTTAATTTTAGTAATATTTTAATTTTTCCTGATTTTTGACAAATAAAACATGCTACTTTTTTCCTGATTTTTTTTTCCCCTGCAGTCATTTTTCTTCAAGCTTAGCAATGGCTATTTTCAGCAGCCCTTAACAATGCTAGAAAAAATGCAACTACTCCTCATGCATTAAAAATATCATTGACATTCGTGATTTAAAGCCAAAATGGGGAGTTTGTGGAAATTTTACATTTTCTCCATTAGGGGGAATCCTTGCTCTATCTTCTGAAGGTTTGAGTTTCTCCCAAAGTACCTCAAAGTTATTTTTTGCGTTAAGAAATGCTGAACTCTGTGGTTCTGATTCTGAAATCTCTGTTTAAAGTAGTGGTCAGATCACTGATGCTTAGAGTTTAACATTTCAGTGTGTGTGAGAGGAAGACTGACTTCTGTTGATTTGTGCAAGAGCATAGAATTCTTTTTGTTTTCTTCTGTACATTATTGACTGTTGCATGAAAAGCACAGTCCTTGCACAGAAAAGTCAAACAGTTCAAAGACTGATCAGGAGACTCCTTTCAGAATATGTCACTTTTTGAAAGAGTCAGCATAGTGAAGAGTTCAGTGGCAACTACTATAAAATTCCTTTCTTCTGCCAGCTTTTGTTTTTAGCTCTGACTCTATCACTTGAGCAGTTCAAAATATTCCACGGAAAAAAACATTTGTATGGAGCTGATTTGCTTAGCCAGTTGGGAAAAAAAAAATCATCATTTTAAAAAGTGCATTTTAAAATACTGTGGTGGTGGTGAATCTTCAGAGGGCTGCTAAAATTTAGCCTTGACTAAAGGTTTTCACCTTTTAAGAATCTGAATTCATGGGAAACAACTGTGGCAAAATCAGTATTTTTGCATTACTTCAAGCTTCTTACTTTTGTTCCAAGTAATAAAAGATTATTCACTGTTTTGTGAACTGGGAAACCATTGCAGAACCAGCAAACAATTACAGAACCAGCAAACCATTGTAATGTACATTGTTTTGGTTATTTTTTCTGAATCTTGGAAGATATTTGAGAGTTAAATATGTCTTTGGGAAGCAAAGTTTGATTTGACTAAGTGGGAGCGGGTAACAAAAGGAGGAGATAATTGCATCTTTGAAAGGGAAGTGCTGTCTTTTGGGGAGATTCTTTCATCTTCCTGAAAATCCAAACAATACAAAGCTACTCCCTTTTTTATTTATTTAAAAATATTTTTTAAGAAGTAAGATAAGGAGGAAAAAAGCAAATGAGATTAAAAATGTTGAGCATAGTGGTTTCTATGACACTGTCAGGCAAATAGCAAAGTAACAATAGTATCTTTTTGTAATTATTACAGTCAGTGTCTTCACACAGAGGAGTCCCTGTGCTTGAAGCTGAAAGGACCAGAGAAGGCTTAGGATTGACCTAAACTATGCAACTTCCACTTTGGGAACATTTACCTAAACTATCCATCACAGGCTCATTCAAGGACAAAGTGTTACCATTTTTAGTATTTTAGTTCAGCTGGAGCTAAAATAGTTATAGGAGGTGCTGAGGAAATCTCTTCTTGGAATCTGAAAGATATCCAGTGATGCCAATGAAGAGTTCAGAACATTTCTAATAGACAAAAAAGGTGTTGCAAAGCTTCAGTGATGTGACATTAAAAAACAATCTTCAAATGAGCTCTGAATTTTAAAAAAGTGCTTTAGGACAAGAGTTGCAGATGTTCAGATGGAGCAGAAGAATTCCACACCAGCAACACCGAGCCTTAAGAATGGGCAGTTCCTTCAGGCTCTCTAAATACAGCAACAGTAGCACTCAGGGCCCCATAGCCTTCAGGCAGCATCAGTTCTCAAAACTAAAAATTACATAAAATCGAAGTATTTTGTTCTGCCTGACCCCTAAGTAGAAGTAGTTTCAGACAAAATAGGAACTGACCCTGCCTATGCTTTTACAGAAGTCAAATTGTCCTCAAAGTACAACAGATAATATCAATACAGCAGAATTCTACTAGGTGATGATTTAATCAGCTGACTGTCTTATGGGAAAACTGGGATGTGCATGGCTGAGACAACAAATGGGCTAAAATTTGAAGTAAATTCTTTAGTGATATCTGTTTTATTCCTCTTTAGCAACTGTGTTCCTGTAGCTCACAAGACTTCTATACTGTAAATGCAAATAATATCTATGTTTTGGGTTGTTATTTTATTTTCATGTTTCAATAACTGCATTAGTTTTTGTTTAGACATCGTAATAGTGGTGGTTTAATACAGCAGAATAAAACCAACATATTGAAAAACTAATGGTAGCAGTTTTACATGCTCCATTTTTCAGAGTATAAAGTGAAAAGAATGGATATTCCATTTATGTGAAAGATGCTTGGTATATTCCCAACCATAACAATTTTTTTTGGTAATTATATGAAAGCTTAAATGAAAAGGGAATTTTTATACTCAAATCAATCTAGCTTCTATAGCTTCTGTGATTATAGAAAAGAAAGACAGTTGTAGAATGTACTTAGAAGAAGTGATCTTAATCGTGCACAGAAATCAACAGGAGATGATATTTAAAATTCACACTGAATTCTTGAAGGGTACAGAGAGTGTCTGTGTTGGATCAGATTTTATCTTTACAATAAATTGCAGGAATTTATGAATATCTACTACTTTATAGCTTATTCAAGAACTTACCACTTGTGTCTTTTGTCTTGGAAAGACTTAAAAAGTAGTGCAGGGTTCACAATTATAACTAAGGAAGAGTGGAAAAGAGCTGACTTATTCCACAAATGGACTTGTCAGCTAACTGGTGCTGCTGTTTCCAATGCAATGTGTTTTACTGTAAGAGATAGAAGGTATAGATTGAAAAAACAGAAGTGTAATTCACAGAAATAAAATGTTTCCCAGATAAATCCACAAAACCCTTTTCTTAGTGTTCTGGTGTTTGTTGAGTTGATAAGGACTGAAGATTTCTGCCTCCTAAGGGAGGACCCAGTTGGGATGTTAGAAAAGCAATTCCTACTGACCTTGCTTCCAGCTATCAGATGCTTTTTCATCTTCGTTTTCAGCACTGCTCCTGCCATTGTTTGTGTGATTTTTTTTTTAATAACCAAACAACAAAAGGGGCCAGAGGAGGCTGATCTTTGCAGAAGTTGTGACCAGAGGCAGGAAGAAAACATGAAGGCAGTAAGTCAGCAGCAATTGTCACAAATGGAGTTCAGTGCATGGGTGAACAGACAAGAGCTTATTGGAAATCTGGAAGTGTCTGATAGAGGGTATGGTAGAAAGTAAAGGTGAGGGAAAAGTGAAGGCCAAGTACTCTGCACAGAAAAAAAGCCACAGGTTGCCTTTTTTATTTTTTATTTTTATTTTTCATTTAACAGAGGCATCTTTTATTTCGAAACAGAAGCAGGAAGCCACATATAAAGAAAGTAGTGCTACTGTGAACTGTAAGAGCAACAATAACTGCGGCACTTGGAGGACTTGTGACATTTATGTTTCAAGTAAGACATCCAGGCTACTGAGAAAACTGCATTCTAGATAGGGCAATGATGAAATTATTTGAACACAGCTATGGTATAGAAAAAAACAAAACAAACTTTAATAACTATATGGTGGCATAGTAATGCTTCAAGAGCTATAAGCTAAATCTTGGGTGCATTATAAGCCATGTGACCTCAGAGCTTTCATGCTTATGTAGAGGAGTCCATATTAATTTTGTAATTATATTTTCAGAGGACTGAATGATTGACTGCATTAACAGCTTGTATCTTCTTTTTTTTACTTACAGTTCTCTCCATCACTCATTAGTCTTTTTAAAGCAAATAGATCTTTGGTGATTTGGTAGATGGAAATGTGTCCCTCTGTGTCAGTATTGAATCAGTCTCTCCATGGGATGACATGGTGTCTGAATCTGGTTAATGACATGCCACACAAGGCAGTACTTAATTAATAAAAATAATGATGTACAGAGATAATGTGCTGATGCAGGCACTGTGTATAGTTCAGATGAGATATATGAAACTGACATCTTGCATTCTGCTTGACAAATTATGGAGTTTGCAAACTGAAATATAGGCAGTAATCTATTCTCCCCCAGACTTCAGGGACACATATCATTTTTCTCTGCACTTAGAGGTCCCAAAAGTTCAACAGCCTGGACCTAAATGTCTGAACTATTTAATACCCTTTTCATTTTCTACTTCTCTGGATACTTTTAAAATGGAGATGAAGAATCTTTAACCAATGCTAAGATTACATTTCAAAATTTTCTAACAGTGTGTTTAATGAAGTCTTAAAAAGACATATATTGAAGTTATTACTGAAGCATTAGTGGAATTTATATTAATAGTGCCCTTAATGGACTTTAATTTCAGCTGCATTCCCTGATTTCTTTTCTAGTTTCTGAATATCCTTTTAGAAAGTGGAGCGTACCCTTAGGTTTCCTGTTGTGCTGTAATGCTTTCTATGTATGTACTTTGACTTTCTGCAGTCAGAAAGCATATCTGGGTGTTTTTTTATCCATGCATTTGATGTGCCACTCTGAACCCCCTTCTTGTTGGTGTCAGTCCTCTGGAGGGAAGAACACTCATTCACTCTGCTGTAAGTATGCATAGCTCTGCAAAAAGGGAAGAAGAGAAGAGAAGAGAAGAGAAGAGAAGAGAAGAGAAGAGAAGAGAAGAGAAGAGAAGAGAAGAAGAATTCTTCTAGAGGGTTCTAGAGAAGAACTTTTACCATTTTTAACTATTTGTTTAATAGCTTTTGAACTATTTAACCTTGAAAGCAGCAATAAATTTTCCTTGTTTTAGATCCAGTGGCAAACTATATATTGGTTTTGGCATCATGAAAACAAGCAGCTGCCAGGCAGAATACTTCATGTTGCCTTGAATGATGGCTATCAATTCTACTGAATCACCTCTGAAGTATAGGGACATGTTCAGGGCTAATTCCAAGGGAAGTTTCTGGAGTTAAAGATAGCTGAATTTAGTATAGGCCATCTCCTTAGCAGTCAAACAAAATAACCTCAGTGGCAATAGAGTGACTTAAAATTAAAACCTCATATAAAAACATAGATTTTAATTGGGAGTATATTCATGAAGAGAAAGAACTGACACATTCTTTGATGTCTGACTGTGCTTACTTTTAATGGCCTTAGTGTAAAAACCAGAGAAGACCTTCCTTGAGTTTCTAAAAGGTCGATTTACTTAGGTAACATGGGATGAAATTTAGTCTACTTCTTGCATTTAAATAGGAGGCCTTTCATTGTGTTACTGTGGGTAATTGATTGGTGACATTGAAATGGAAAACTCCCAAACATGCAGTACTACAGCAAATAGCTCGATTAGTGTGCCTATGTGACTCTCCACACACACGCAGTGGATGTTTTCATGAATTGTGTAGAGGCATAACCAATACAGGCTTTCAGAATTTGATGACGTTGCTTCTTGAAGCATGTATGTACTGCTGTTATGAAACACAAACCCTAATAAATGGGAAGGTTAATGATCAGGAAAACTATGTGCAGATTACTGATTTCCTTCCTGCCTTACTTTCTAGATTACTTTTTTCTTCCTCTATTCTGCAGCTTTTGCAGAAGTGTATAGTAGTTTAGAAATGAGCTACTAATAGTGAAGTATGGTACTATTCATCAGAGGAACAAATTCCTCTAGACTGGTGGCATATTTGTTCTTGACTTGTGTAGAGTTATATTTGCAATGTTTTTAGGCAGAGGGTCATTACATCCCCTTGTAAATGTGTTGTGTCTGTATATGATACAAGATACAAATCTATTTGAATGCAAAGCGTCTGTGATGCATACATAGCTTGGGTAAACATTTACATTCCCTTCATTAGTCTTCTTTTGCAACTGTTATTTATGATATTTAAGTCAGCCTGAATGGGTATTTGTTTATCAGATTATAGTTTACAGAGCTGATTGAATTAACTTATGTTTAGGAAATTGATATGGCAGTTGAAATCTCTCCCTTAGAACTAAATTTTCTAGATAATACTTTATGTAAGTTCAAGTTGCCAATGAGTGTTAATATTCTTGTAAGTAGTGACAGATGTGAACTATTCATTCTAAATTTTTTATTCTTTCCCTAGACATGATTTTGTATCTAATGCAAAATTTAGAATTACTTACATTTCTTATTTGCCAAATATCCTTAAATATTAAATACAGAGATGTGCCTCAGATGGTGTGAGCAAACTAGTATTGAAGATTTTTCAACTGAGGAAAGGAAATAATGAAGTTGGTTTTTGGCTTTTTTAAGTTTAGATTCTACACATTAAATATCTAGAAGGCCTTAATTATTGTATCAAATATCAAACATTCTTCCAAACCTGGTTTCAGTAGGTCATGTCTTAATTCTACACTTTTATTTATTAAGGTGTTGTAATAACATACCAAGGTAGTTACTGAAAAACATTTTGTCAGCACAAAAGTCTGCTTATATAGCTATGCAGATGATAAAGTAGTACCTGCACAATAATGAAGCGATAATTGTAAAGAGGCATTTTTACTTTTAAGATAATTAATAACTTTTGTGTTGCTTTTTTGTAATTCCTAACTTTTTGTTACTTGCTGACATGGTGAGTATTCACGTACGGAAAGCATGTGGGTGTAAAAGGTGCAGACCCATGCTTTTAAGACATTGTGAGCATTGGAGGCTTCTGCCAGTGTGGCAATCTGTGTTGTCCACCTCGCAATATCTGTTTTTCATTTTGCTCTGGCTTTGTTTTGCCAGATTGAGTTATGATGAAGAAACGACTCATCTCTTTTATCAGCACGGTTTTTAAGTGCTGCATTTAATTGCTCTGAAAATCTCTGCTGCTACAGACCTGATCTAATTCACACAGAAGTTTATAATAATTAATAATAGAAGGTATATGGGAAGATATTAATTTCTACTTTTCAGCCCTTGATAAACAAATATAAAAATACAAATACAAACTTTGGAGTGAGCACATCTTAATAAATCTAATTATGCACCAGATACATCTTATGTACATGTAAATAGCATTTTAGTATCTGGAAGTGGTTAAGACTTTATTCAATGAGGCATAAATGTGACTTTGATTCAAAGGGTTGTCCTATCATGTTAATAAGCAAAATTATGGGCTGTGTAAATATGGTCTCTGTGCATTATTGAGAGTCTTAACAGAGACACTTTGGTTGAAATTTATCTAATACTTGAACCAGTAGCTGCCTTCAGAGGTAAAACAAGAACCACATAAGTGCATTCTTGGTGCACAATTGCCCAATTGTTTGGCTACAGGAAAAAAAAACCTGTTGCTTTGGGTTCAAACTGCTTTCCCATGATGGTTTATTTTGTGCTTTATTTAATTTTGCTCCGCGGCTGTGGGGTTGTTTTGTTATTTTTGGTGGTTTTTTTTTTTTTGGTCTGTTGTATTTTTTTTTGTTTGTTTGGTTTTTTTTGGTTATTTTGTTTTTTTTTCCCCACATATATTTCTTCTGGTCCTCTGTGACTTAAACTTTGTTGTCTATATTTCTGATTCTGTCTAACCATTATCCTGTTGCTGGATTCAGTGGTACTTTCATGAGGAGGAGAAACAGTGATGTACTTTTACACATTCTCTTTAGCCCCAAATACCATAATCTCTTTTTGACAGTTGAGTTTTATAATGAGTTGATTACCAAGGAGAAATTTTCCTTTAAATATTTTTGATTTTACTTGGGATCTGGCAGAGAAACACTACTTTAATCTTATGTACAAAAGTAGGAGCTGTCCTCTCTAGCTTATAACTCTTGCCTCAAAGGATATAGCATTAATTTTTAAGAGCTTGCTCCTAGCTCTAGTGAATTCAAGAGATGTCTGTTGTCTTTTACCACTATCTTTTCCTCAGACCACAGATGCTATACCGTACAACTATTTATTCCTTCAAGGGATATTTCTGGCTTTTGCAAACCGTGATCATGGTGTTGCTTCTCATCAAACAGGTTAATTTGAATAGATCTGTTGTATGAGAATTTTAATTTTCATTATCTTGACTCTTCTGGCAAGGTAATCAATAACTATACTCTCCATCCAGACAGTGACAAAATGTAGTAGATACTCAGATAAATTAAGGTCTTGCACATTGTGAAAAATAGTTCAACCTAAGCTCAAAGTTAAAACAGTCACAGGTTTTGCTTTCTAACCTGAGAATCTAGTTCCTCAACTTTTACTTAATTTGTTAATTTTCAAATAACTAGGTTTAAAAGATCTAAATTTAAAGTTTGCTGAAATCAGTAGAAGTTTGTCTTAATTTTTTTTAGTGTGTCTTTTAATTTTGATTTACTCTGAAATAAGGTTTTGCATGGTTACTTCCTATAGTTTTGATTTTATTTGAAGCAAATTTCTTTTGTGGTGCATTTTCACTTCCCTTAAGGCTGGGATACTTTTAAAAAACTATGGAGTTGAACTCCAGTTCTAAATCCTACTGGAGAAGAAAGAGAGAATTAGTGCAATTTTGTTCTCTTGTGTACAGATCTTCACCTGAAACATGTTTGCTACTGACAAGGTTAAAAACTGCTGAAGCATAACTGCTGTCTATTCCTCTTTCCTTTACCCCCACCCTTATCTTGTTTCATAAAGCAATCAAATCCTGTTTTTGGAGTCTACCTTGACATGCCAAGTGTCACAGCTTGCTGTTTGCTATATCTTCCACCACTACCTGTGTGACATAATCCTCACATTCAAATACTTAAAAGTAAGGATTGAGAGAAAATGAAAAACTTTGTTCTGTTCTGCTTAAAAACTGATAAAAATGCAGTGTATGTGTTTTCTCTTCCTTCTGTGATTGGGTGGTGTTTGGTGTGTCCCTCAAAGAGGATCACGAATATGATCTCTAGTTTTGTGTTAAAGGTGATGGTTTTGTGGAATTTTTTTTGGCTCTACTTGCCAAGTTTCCAGTTTGTAAGACAGCAATCTATTCACTTAGTAATCTCTCATTGGTATTTTAATATTTTAAATTTTGGAGAAGATCAGGTACAAATAATGATGAGCATTTTGGAAAAAAAAAA
>PYHW01010620.1:2670928-2697427 GCA_013186435.1 Turdus rufiventris | reverse complement strand
AAAAGAAAAGAAAAGAAAAGAAAAGAAAAGAAAAGAAAAGAAAAGAAAAGAAAAGAAAAGAAAAGAAAAGAAAAGAAAAGAAAAAAGAAAAATGAGTTACTGTGATTTCAGAGCAGGGAATGTGTGGAACAATATTTTGAACCACAGGCACAAAGTGCAGTAGCTTCCTGCTGATCTCATTTGCTTATTCAGTGAGGTGGGGCAATATGTAGTCCTGCAAGTGATGTACCTTCGTTCTTGTGGTCTGTCCCATGAGTGTAGGAGAGGAGAAAAATTTCAGATGCATTCCACTTTTTGCAACAGTGTCTCATTAGCGTCTTGGTTCTACTAAACTACTGCTGAAGTACTGTTACGTTGGGATAGATCCTCAGGACAATTTGGTCAGTTTCTACAAAAATTCATGCTGGATAGGCTGAGAAATATATCCACAGAGAAATAGTGAAGTTCAGATATTTGAAATTCTCTTCAAACTTGGGAATGGAATGAACTTTGGAAAGAATGGACTCTTCATCATTTCCTTCCAGGAGGGTTGGATTTTTAAAATTCCTTTCTTTCAATCTAAGACATTGCTCTCATGCATTAGGTTTCCTGAGAACAAGATTGCTTACCAGCTTTTAGCTAGAGCCTTTCCCACATGTTTAATTTCATCTCTTCTGCCAGAAGGCAGACAGCCATGTTTTTCTGTTTTTCTCTGTTTGTTTTGCTTTTCTTCAGCAACTGCTTTAACTCCAGTTAGTCCTATAGAGGATCTTCAGTCATTTTCCCAGATTCCTCTAGATTTGTCTTTATCTCAGTCTAATTTCTTGGTCACACTTACCCCATTACTAAAGCTGTGCCAGGGATGATCTTTGCTCTTCCAAGCACCTTTTTTTTGTAAGTAATACAAGAATCTTCCAAACCTCCCTCTGTTTCTCGGCAGTACTAAAAGGTGGGGAAGATTAACACCAAGTCAAATGCCACAGACCTGTTTACACGTATTAGATTACTATGACTGAAGAGAATCATGAGTGAGGAAGCACTGATGCACTGGAAGGACTGAATTGAATACTTGAATGATCTCTTTGGGTTTTTTAAGAGCTTGAAGTGCAAAAACTTGCATTATCGGTGATTTACTCCATCACATTTCCTTGTAAGATGTATTTATTCCTTTCCCTGCTTCCTTATAAGATCAAAGCCAGTTCATGTCTTATGTTTTCAGATATATTGATGTGTTCATGAGCAGTACTTTCTGCAGTGTCTAGTCTAGTGTATTTCTCAAGGTTTGCTTCCCCATCCATACAGCCCAAGCCTAAGTAAATTCTTTGGAATGTATGACACTCTGTAGGCCACCTTTGAAAATTTTTTATTGCACATTTTCTTGGATTTCCAAGGGTCATGTTTGTGTTATCTTCAAATTTTATTTTTAAAAATTTATTGTCATAATATAGTTGAACTTTTTAATCCCTTCTATTATGGTTAACATGGATAAACATTAAAAAATGCAGTTTCTTCTGATGCAGAGAATGTTGGGTTCTTAGCCAATCATCAATTTCCCGTATTCTTAAAAAGTTAGTAAATAACTTCCTGGAATTCTGATGACAAATTAAATGGAACATAAATCTATTTTCTAACTTTCAGACTTCATATAACAGTAAGAAGCTCCCTAAAGAACACTAAAGGGTTTACTGATAAATCGAGATTAATTTCCGCTCTATTCTTATTGACTTAATTTTTTTGTTGTTTTCTTTCAGAACCAGTGCAGAATTCAATATCATAGATTTCAAATTTTCACAGGATTGATTAATGAGCTGGAGATGCATCTCTTATACTTAAATTGCTGAGCTTTGATGAAAGAATTAATTTTCTTCAATTTTTAAATATATTTTTATATAAAATTTTAATATATTTTTATATATAATCCATGTACATTTTTGCTTATAAGGCCACTGCTATTGGTTGATGTAGTTTTTCAGGACGACAAAGAATTTTACATCATAGTAAATAGCACTGATACTGTATAGCCTATCATTAATATACCTTCTAAATATTAATAAGTACACTAATAATGCATATCTTTGTATTTTAATAGCTGCTAGCTTTTTGGACTTCATTTTGGAGAGTGGGTTAGCAAACAAAAGGAGATTCAGTTGCTGTTTGCTTGCAATTCTTTCCTCCAATACTTTTCTCATATATGTGGATATGCTACAACATGCTTTCCAAAATGATTAGGTATTGTAATTGTAAATGTTCATATATGGCTTTTTTATTCAATCCCCCACCCCCCCAAATTTGAGAATAGCTTACTCACTGTGATTTTGCTTTTTTCCCCCTTTTTGTTGAGAGAAGTGTAGATAAAATGCTCACATTTTATTGTCAAATGGAACCAGAGAAGGTCTACAATGTAAAGCCCTAATGATTTACAGGCTAAGGAAAGAAATAATTACTGGGAATATGTGAATGGATAATCTGTCATGAAAAGAAGTGATTTTTAAAATTTATGAAGTAAATGGTTCTACTCTATTTTTAGTATGAAGATTTGCTTTTATGATACATCATTGCAGTAAACATAATGAAATGTTTTAACTTATTGGTCACTTGAAATTGGCTTTAAAAAAAAAAAAATCTTTAAAGAAGCTCTACACCTGCCTAAGACTGTTTATTTTTGGTATCCGGAGTATGGTTGGACTATTTGACATATCAGTCTTTATAACAAAACATCTACCAAATGCTATTGCACTTTCTAATGATCCATGAAGACCATGAAGAGACTGCTATAAATCTTGTACGAAGGAAAAGCAATGTTGTTCATACGGATGGAGAAAACAAAGGTTTAAATCCAACTATGTGATGCCCTCAGATAACTCTTTATCTTCTCAAGATATGCTACATTTTCTGATTCCTTCTGGTAAAACAGGCTGTTTTGAAAACTTCACCTTGACTGAAATCCTAAAAAATAAATAAATGGAGTTACGACTTGCTGACTTTTGCCCAGAAGGCTTGTTAAAATACCTGAGGTATAAACATGTCCTTACAGATGGAAAGTAAAATGCACAGTTCTTATGAGAACCCCCTGAGGATTTTGTGTTAGCTTTACATTCACATTGAGCATTGAACCAAGCCCCAGAAATGGGCTAAGTTCAGAACAGCTTCAGCTGTTGGCAGACTCCAGCCAGGGAGTAATTTGCTCGAGATATTTTACATTCAGTGTGCCTTCTCTCTATCTGTATTCCAGTAAGCCTGTTTCCTGGAGATTTACAGCTCCTGTGCTACTTGAGCTTAGTGTGAGCTACCAGAGTAACAGCTGTATGTGCTTCTCTGAGCAGTTTAGACTCTAAGATAGGAGAAAAGAGGAAAAATATTGCACAGCCAGTTTCCTGGGATGACTAGGCCCTTATATTTACTGTGTATGAGCTACAAATGACTGAATAATGGATTTTGGCTGATAAAAAAAGAAAAATCTTATAAAAGGATTTTTATAATATTTAAAATTATTCTCACTCTGTTTTGGACATAGTGCCAAGACCTCATATGCATATATTTCCATGTGAAGTTTACTTATTTAATTTCACCAGGAGATTTCCTTATAGAAACACAAGTCAACCTGATGAAGGTGCAGAAAGTAGTTTAAACTTCTTCGTCCTTCTAATGCACGCCAAAACACTCAACATGTTCCATAGTTAGTGCAAAAGAAAAATAACTATGTATTGGCAAGTAGTGTTTTTAGACACCTGTGGGGGCAGGTTTAAGGCTTTTCAAGACCTTTCCAGCTGAATGAATGTACCTTTAGATTCTGGAACAGATTTTTGGATTCTATGTTCAAGTTTTATAAGTTATTTATAATTTTATAACTTGTTTTTTAGTATGGCCCAATGGAAAATAATACACTAAAGTTGATGACGTATTTTCTTTCCTTTTGTTGTCTCCACCAGAAATTGCTGAAAAAACTCGCAATATTTAAAGACAGTTCAGTTATATAGGTATTTAAATATGACAAGCCCCTTTAAAAGTACTCTGAAACTGTGGAGAAGTTGTGTTATTTGCAGTTCTGTGATTTGATTCAACTGTCTGTATCTGGAGAAGAAACTTGGAATAATGATCTAGAGAATACTACATATAAGAATTGTAAATCAGCCCTTGCAGGTCCATGCAGCAGAAGGTTGGGGAAGGTGGGACTCTGATATCAGAGGGTTTGATGTTTGCAAGCAGTTTAATGTGTATTCATGAGAAACAATGCCAGCAGATATATTCTGAGTGATTTTTACACATGTAAAATGTGAACAGCTCTTGGTGGTTTTTACATCTGCTATCTAAAGTGTTAAGGCTTTGTTCTTAGGAGTTGACCTTGTGTGTCTAGAATGTAAGAACTTAAATGTTGATCTGAAGTTTGGAATGAGCCAGAGTGCATTTTGCGTGGACACAGCATAATTTGAAGCATTTTTTTTTAAATTGTAAAGCTCTGCTTACACTATCATAGAGAAATAGCCTTGGTTACTCAGTAGAAGAAAATGGCCATCATAGACGATGTGATTTAAGCAATATTTGTCCATTTTGTGCCAATCACAATGCCATTCATTGAGCAAGTGAAAAAATGACCTATGATACTATTGATAAAACGTCTCTAACTCAAAGTATCATTATCATGTACTGTTCCCTTCCCTGTAAGGAAAGATAATTAAGAGGAGATGAAAATGCATGTATTATGCTCAAGCCATGCTAACACTAAGGTGCTGGTGCAGTGAATTCAGTAACATGCAGCTAATTTCTCCAGTTGGAAAGCTGGTTTATGCTGGAAGCCTGTGCTGGTCTGCCATAGTCCTGAAGCACTGGGATCTGTGCTGCTAGCTGCCCTATAGAGATGATAATGAATTGCTGGGAAAGGTAGAACTAGGACTAGCTGTAACCGTCTCTGGCACTTACCCACACTCTTGTCATTTTCCATTTTCTCTGCCTCCTGTAAGCAGAGAGATTTCATGAGATTTTGTGAAATAAGAATCTTGCTACACTGGTACTTTACCAAGGTGAGTAAATACTGTAAATACGATTAAATTGTTGAATAAAAATATATCCATGATAATTTTTGAGTAAACCACAGACCAGAGATAACATGAGAAAAGGTCTTAGTGATAAGATGAGATGGAGAGACAGACCCTAGGTGGAAAGGCAAAGTCCAAAACATGCAGGCTCTGGTGTCTGAATCTTGGATAACTGGGCAAAAAAAGAGCCCTCTGATAAGAAGAAACCAGGATGAAACCAAGGTTTTTCATTAAAAGTTTTGCTTGAAGGTGGCTGCTTTTTACTTGCTGACCTCACTCTGCAAATGAGGAAACCTATCTAATGACACCACACAATATGGGATTATTCAGCTATATCATAATAACTTTCCTATCTCTTGCTTCATCTGCTACTCAAGGTTGCCCATTTATTTTAAAGTATTAATGTCCGGTGTAGAGCTATTATAAACTTTCAAGCTTATCTGAGAGCCTAATATGCCCTGCAACACCTTTATAAGATATAATGATATGTGAGACTGAAAGAACTGAGCATGAAGCAAATTGTATTTCATATGAACATCCAATAGAAGCCAATAAGCTTGGTTCCTACCCATTCCATTTAATCAAGTCATCCTAAACTTAACTGCATTTTGGTAGAGATCCTAATCTAATTTAACTTTTCTGTGATTTTTTTCCAGATTTAAAAGAAAAGTTTATTTGCCTTTAAAATTCAGTGTGTGTGTTCATTTTGGGGATCTGAAGGGGTTTGAAGTTTATTCCTTCTAAATATGCATTTTGAAATAGAAACAATGAGTTTTTTTGTTAGATTGAAAAAATGCATTCAATTTAATTTTCAAAGGAATGTTAGATATACTGTTACAATTGTTATGATAATTTTCATAACTGAAACTGTTGGCCAGCAAGGTTTTAATTCTGTAAGATAATTCATAAATAAGAAGGGAAGGTTTTGTGCTAACTCAAAGGAAATTAATATGGTGAAGGATAGCTGCATGAACAGAGTTTTAAAAGATCCTTTTCTGTGAGAGAAGTTCTGGACATCAGTGTTGATGTTTTCAGTGCTTTTATTTCATGGTAGTGAACTGAAAAGCTCATTACACTATTTCCCCCAAGAAGATATACAGTAGGTGACCCCAAGAGCATTTTCACCCTTGAGGCAGACCTGGTAGATCTTTAAGGATATTTGATTAATGTGGAATTCTTTGCCTTTATAAATGCTGAGTGGGCTAAATGAGAATTAGAATTATGATACATTAGTGTTCTTCAGTTTCCAGCACTGAGCATATACAAATAGCATTCTAATAGCTTGCTGCATACATTTTAATGAGCCTTTGATCTTTGACATTTAGGGTCTCAGTGTATTGGAAATAGCTTATACATACTTTATTTCTTATGGGAATGAAAGCCAAAAAATTTTGCCCTGTACTTGCAAGGCCAGAAATTGTGATATGGGGATCACTTCTGCATCAGCATCTGCAAGTTGCATTTAGCAGAAAACTGATGAACACACAATTTGTATTGAAGCAAACAGAAAAATACAGGTTTGGAAAAGAAGTAACAAGTTAGTTACAGTCTACTTTTTGGGGGAGTGGACCTATGCCATTGCTGTGCTGAACATGGCACAAATAACAGTTCAATTCATGGAGTTGAATAAAAAACAGGCCTCTGGGACCACATAAGATTTGCCTGAGATAATGATTTTTATTTCATTATTAATGAGTACTTAACATCTTTAAGTCTTAATTAGTGCAAACAACAACCTGTAGGTCTTTTTTTGTGTTTTTTTAGAGTTCTGCCTTGTTGAATATGAAATTCTTTCCTTCTTTATTCCTTGTCTTTAGTCACCAGAAATTTCTGGCCAATCCCCTTTTCCTGTTGCAGGAGTATTTTGCATTGGTTTATAGTTCACATGAAAAATTTTTAGATTTTTTGACTATTTAACCTTAGATTTTCCCCTTGCTTGACTGTCCATAAACCTTGATGACATGAGTTGGAATTTGCAAGAGACTTTAAGCATGCAGTAGTCACTGCAGATCCCAGAATTATGTGTGTTTCCTGATATACATCCCTCACAACTCTTTCATTACACTCATCCTTACCAGACCAAAAATTCATTTCAGTACTTAGAGTTTGTATTTTCAGTAGGTGTTTGGGCATTGTATTTGCCTAAAATAGCATGCTTTTAATGATCTTGTGTAACTGCAGTCTTTTTCTTTGGTATTATTTAGAATTGCAAATCATTCCTGGAAAAAGTAACAGGAATTCCTACATATTGACTCACGCAGGTTTTATTCTGTATCATATACTGTAGTAACCATGAATGCTCCCAGATATCTTAAATGAGTGACTAATTCATATGCTGATTAACATCCTAGTCCTATTTTTAAATAATTTATTTCTATTTTATTTCCATTTGCTTCAGATTTGCAGCCACCCTTTTTGATCATTCTCCTACAGTGACTAAATCACATAGTGAATTGTGATTAAGCTAATTTTAATGTGATCATAATGCAATGCAATTATAACGGTTCCTTTGTCTTTTCCTAGCATGTTTAAACAATAAAAGCAATAATTGTATGCTGACAAGAAATGGGTCAGGACTTCACTCCGTAATTCTAATTAACTTGTGAAAGAGTCATACAATTAATGTAAACTGAGGATACTGTATTATGCTATAGCCATGCAAAAGATAGCTCTTGGTAAACTATTCCACATTTCCTTAAAAACTATATGTGTATCCAACCTGTATCCATGTCATGGTTATATTCTGATTATGTTCTTCAGAGCCTCACATTTCATAGGCTCTACTACCCTTCATGGAATGTGTATGCTTTGATTTACTATTTCACTTCATCTTCCTTATCTGGAAGACATTATAGATAGCTAAGTTAGCATGTTTCTGAATAAAGAAAGCCCATTACCCCTCTTTCACATCAGAAGCAAAATGTTTTCTTGCACTCTGCAAACTCCTTACTAAAAAAGATGCAGTTTATAAACATACTTGTCCACCTTTTGTTTAATTACATGTGAATTTCCATTTGATAGATACGAATAAAAATAGTCATGTTCTTAATGACTGTTCTGCTCTATATCTTGGAAAGAACAAATGTTGTTAAAAAAAAGGTGCCAGTAATAGTTTGTCTTTCACTTCAGTGGGTCACAAAAACATTTTGATTCAGTTGGTGAATAAAGGTGATTTCCCAAGGCATAGGAGCTATTACTTATTTTTTTAAAACTTTGTTCCTGTATTTATTTTATTTGACAATCTCATCTTCCAGCTTTGTTGCCAAAGGCTAGAAGTGTCCTACCTTCTTCAGTGACAGTCTCTATCACTCACTCCTGAAGGTCCTTGTGAGAAAGAATACCAAAAGATCTCATGACTTTTAGCAAACAATGAAGTTATGTCTCTAGTGAATTTAGTAGATGCAGGTGGGGATGTCTCTGGTAGCTGTTTAGAGGCGAAATGAATCATATAAAAATATCAAGCAATTGAGCAAAAGATTTCTGCTGTACTTTAAAAAATATGTACAAGTACACTGACTTTTAATTTAATCATAGGTGAATGTTTTTACATTTCTCCATAAAATAAGCGACTTTAAAAAGTGATGCATCATGCTAAGTGAATGTCATGTATTTAATAACCCTTTGACTACAATAAACATTTAACCTGCTGGTATGAGAACTTTGAGTTACTGCCTGTGTATCTCAGTTCTTGCTTTAATTCAGACTTGAGCATCTCATACAACATGTAAACTATTCCACTGCATAGTTAATAATTTTGTATTTCACAGAAAATGTCAAAGTAATTGTGCTTATCTTTAGGGATTGCATTTAAAATCTTGTTTTGATTTCCTTCTTCACCAGGATATGTGCTTTACAGTATTCCATACTTTATGCTTCCTTTTCTACCTGCCACTTCATACCTTCATATTGTATCTTTGGTTGTAAAACTCCTCTCACACCACTGCTATGCTTAGAAACAGTAGCTTCTCCTTCCACTCCTACTTTTGAACATATTTTTAAATATTATCATCTCCACTGGCTACTATTTACACTTGAAGATGAACCTTAAAAATTATATAAATCAATCAAAATATGATCTAACAAAGTGAAGATCTTTGTTTGTTTTAAAAAATATTTTCTTTTCCATTTAATTTTCAAGCCTCTTGACATAAAAAAAAAATAAATCTCATTTTGACCTATGTGTCAAACACAGTATGTTTCTAGGTCTCTGTTTGCCTGATCAAGGAAGTTCCATCTATTTAATTAAGGAGAACTATTTCAAAATGTCTGATTATCAGCTGAAAGTATTTTCTTACGAATCAGATTTCTGATACTAGACATCCATATATCAGATAAAACGTAACACTATCTAGGGGCTTTTAATGGAACAGATGCAGATTCGGGTTAATGTGCCTTTTACTCTAGGAAGAATGACAAACTGTTGTAGCAATTTGCACAAGATGTGGTGGATTCTTTATCCCTTTGGGCATCTTTCTGAAACATTTCTTGAGCTATTTTAATCTAGTAGTTAATTGAAGAATGATGGTCTGGATCAACCACTAGGTGAATCTTTATATTTATTACTTTTCCAAACAGTCCTAAAAAAGACACAAATGACAAGGCCAGGAAGTCTTACAAAATAGTTAATCTTGAAGTGGATTTGGATCTGTTGGACATAGTTGGGAGGCTAGGTGTAAAGCATCAATTTTCTCCCCAGTTATCAGTCCTCTGTTGGCTGTGTCCTTAGTTCCCAGCATAGCTGGTTTGATTTGAAATACCTCTTGTTAGTGACCATCTCCTTTTTACAGTCTTTACAGAGCATCTGATTTGAGCCACTGCCAGAACAGTTTCCACAGGGACACACAGAATCTCTCCTCTCTTTAGCCTGGGACTGTTAATTGCTCTTTCCTCACCCAAGAAGTGACACTTGGTTTGACTTTGAAGCAAATAATTCAGAGAGCAGTAACTAGAAGTGACAGTGACAATTTTTCTACCCCAGGATAATATTTATTATAGAACATTCAGAGTTCTTGGCATATCATGTACAAACTAAGCTGGAGTCAGAGTCCATGTTAAAAATCTTTGTTCATAAGTTAAATTCATGTCAGTGTAGGAAGTAAAATAAATTATTCTGAGTTGTAGCGACAATTTTAGAAGACTACAAATTAGAACATTTTTCTTAGTGCAAAAATTCATTTAGTAACTCAATTTTCTTTACGTTTTAATTTAAACTTTAAAATAACCCTTTGGACTGAAACTATGTATGAGAAATTTCAGCCCAATAGGGACTTTTTCAAAGTTACGGATAGTGAAAATATTGCTAGGGATGGAATTACTTCTGTAGAACATTAACTGTGACTCTATACTATAATTACCTTTCTTAAATGAGACTGCAGAATTTCTGTTTTGGAAATGTCTTTACACTTTGAAGTTATCTCTCAATTAAGTTGAATTCTCTGCTGCTTCATGTTTGTCTCTGGCTGAACAGCAAATAGGGAATGAGTGCCTTGTTTTTTATTGAGTTAAAGCTGTTCAAATCTATGAGATAAGTTTTATTTTTGAGGGAGAACCTTTATGGTCTTAAAAATAAGTGTATGCTTCTAATTCCAACTACTATGTGGTTCTGCTAATTTTACATTATTCACTGCATTCTGCTAACCAACTAATTCAGATGGATCAGTAAAAATTTAGCGTTGTTATTTTTCATGATTTTATCAATCTCAGAATAAACATAATGAAAAACTAAGAAACTTTTGAAGTAGGAATATAAAATGCATATTGCAACATATGTTAATGAAAATATTAGTCATATTTATTAGCCAATTTCCAAAAAGAAATATGAGGTAATTAATGTAGTAACACTTTAATTTTAATATATTGTTCTACTCAAAATAAGAGGAGTAAAATTAAGCGGAATCATCATGAATAGTTGAATATTTTCTAGCAGGGCAAATAAATAATACAGGCCTACAGGATAATAACGAGAACAGAATAAACACTGAAGTTTTAATATAAGAATAATGTGTGTTGACTTTATTAGATGTTTTGCTAAAGTATTTAATCAGATTCACATTAAAAAATATAATTAGTAACATCCGTTATTATCATGCCAAAACCATAAAGCAGGATCAATTGCATCTTAAACATTTATATGAAGTTTCTGTTAGAATCAAGAGCCCCATCAATGCATGCAATGAAGCTTTAAATCAATATTCACATTTCAAAAATAAATAGGACAATAAAAAATTGAATAATTTTGTTGAAAAATGTCTTCTTCAGGCCTTATATTGTTACCTGCTATGCCCCCTGCAAGAGAAATGGTTGTGTCTTTATTTCTGTGCCCACAGTTCCTACAACTATATCCTTGACAGCACTTTGAACAAGCTTATGCAAATTCTGTAAACAATTTTGTTTCTGGTCTCAAAGAAATTTATGTCGGATGATAGGACAACTCTTTGAGCATAGAAGTCTCATCTAAGGTAACATGTATTTCATAACAGTGAATCACAAGTAGATTTTCTACAAGTTTCCAATCACTGTTTTAATAGAATCTGCAACATCAGAAATAGGTCTTCTCTTTCTCTGTTGCAGAGTTCATACACAGCTTTTAAAAGAACCTGCAATTGTATACAGGAGTAATAATTTTCCATTTTTTTGTTTGAGACTCGCCCTGAACACTGATATTGGGGAAAGTACTTGGAGAATGTTTGCACAGATTTCTTAGCTTTCTGTGGGCTATAATTATCTCTGTAGATGAAAAAGGAGACTGTATTTGTTCATGCTCAATACACACTTACAGTAGGTATGTTTTACTAATTTAACATTCTAAGTACTTAATTGTCTTTATAATGGTTCAATCAGCCATATGCCTCAGAGGTTATGCTGAGAACTTGTTTGATCCCCAGCCAATGTTTAGTTTCAGATTATAATGAACAGTTAGTAAGTACTCACCATCTGCTCCTGAGAAAAGGGAAATCTCCTTTGTCTTAGTGGACAAGTGGGAAAATAATTCAAAAAGCTGATCATTAGTTCATGTAAATAGATAATGGGCCAAATTTTGTTAAGAAAAAACAGAGAAACAAAATTCTTACTGCCAGTAGTGACCAGCCCTGTGCACCAATACATAGAGCACTAACCGACTAGAAAATAGGTGCTGGCGTTTCTGCTGGGTAGCAAGTCTGAATAACTTCTGGGTAACAAATTCAGATTAGATATATGGATTTATTTCTTTTTATTGTAAGGATGATCAAACACTGAAATATGTATCCCAGAGAGACTTGACTATCCAACCTTGATAGTCAAAACTTGATTTGACATGGTCCTGAGCAATCTGATTTAACTTGACCCTGCTCTGAGTAGAAGCATGATCAGCTGATGACCAAAGGTTCTGTTCAACTTAACTTGTTCTTTGATTCTATGGTTCAGCTACATGATACCATTCCTTCAAATTATGTCCAAGTATAACTCTGAACCACTGGAATGATTTTTTTATTCTGAGGTGAAGTGACTCAAATATATTACTCGGTTATTTCTGCTCTCATCTTCATTTTTTCTTGAATCTGAAATGTATTGAAAAGAAGTAACGTGAGATTATGTGGCAAAAACTACATTTTTATTTCATTTTAGTAGTAAGAGAATGAGATATTTGTCGTACCTGGCAGTAAGTTTGAAAGTTTAGACTTTAAATTAGAGGTCCAGTCTTCAGAAGGTTCTTGTCCTGTCAACAAAATAAAAACTCTGAATAATCTGTCAGATTTCATTTTGACTGTATACACACTGAGCATTGTGGGAAATAGTCGCACAAGGACCATATCTTGTAGGGAAAAAGAGGAGTCTTTATTTGTGGAGTGCTTGTAGGAATAGGCAAACTATTGGTCTTTATAAAGTGAATGTTGGGTTTTTTTTTTTAAGTGTAGTGTTTCCAATTTCAATTTTAGATTAGAATTGATGCCAAGCTAGTGAAGGACAAAAATGAGTCTAATAAACTCTCTTTTATGTAGCTGATAGCTGGCATATTTGAGGTGACTCAGCGAAGGCAGGGCAGACCCCGATATTTTAACATGAGATCGCTTTATAATCAATTTGCCCAGCAGGAAGCAATTTCTTCCAGCACGTAGCAAAACCATTAAACTTCAGTTTTCATGAGAAGAGGATGCCATAAACAAACTGAATCCTACAGTGCCAGGACCTTTTACATCAAGTCGCTAAATCAGTGAGAAATACCTAGGCACAAGTCTGTTTAGGCTTTTATTTTCTGCTGTTTGCTGGTTATCACCTTGCCCTTAATAATTTGACTTCATGATATTCACCATGATATTCAAGATATTCATTCTGGCACTTGTTATCACTTTCTTCACTGATCCCTTGGATCTTTCTAACATGTTACTCTGTGCCAGTATCTTTACTTTTCTACTAACTTTAAAAAAACTTGGTCAAGATTAATGAATTGCAGTTGATATTAGGCATTAGGCTCTTAATATTTTTGATTTATAACACAGGAAAAATACTGTGAACTAGGTGTTTGTCTGTTATAAATCTTGAAATATTGTTTAGTTTGTAATACTGCGACCTTAAAATGTAGTAATAGTTAAATAGTTTATATATTAAGTGAACAACCAATTTTTCCTCTTTAGAGAAATAATGTTCCAGCTTTATGCTTCTCTGAAGAAAATGGTCCAGCTTAAAGCAATTAAGGTTTGTCTTTTTTAATACTCCTAGAATCCAATTTTATAAATCCATTTAAACAAAATCCAATTTAGGGTATTGGCTGGCTTGTGAACTCCCAGCAAGAGAATGTGAATTGGTTAAGAAAATAGACTTTCTAATTTTCATACTGATTCTTAGCTGTTGAAAATCTAATTTGAAAACTCAGTGTCATCTTCATACATCATGCAGCACTTGTAGTGGAGACTGACACCTTTGAGGGAATGTGATGCTATACAAGACATTTTTCTAATAAGATGATCATTTATGCTCACATTTTGTAAAATAAGAAACAAAGAAACAAAAAAATATTTCTTACCAGAATTGCTGTAAAAATATTGCAATTTTCAAAATGTAGCTCAATAATTACTGTTTTGGGTGTAGTCTCTCAACACACTTCATGAACAGCATTCTGAATTTCAGTTGATTTGTCAAGAAGCTTACTTGCTTCTAGCAGAGAAAATTGTTTAATGGGATATTATTTATTTTGCCGCAAACTGCTCACCTCACATTGGTTTATCCTGTGTGTCTGTGGAGATGATGTATGCAACTTACTGTGATACTTTGCTGCTAACTGAAAAGGGTTATAAAAAAAAAAAAAAAAAAAAAAAGCCTTAGGAACATTTGCAGCAAGAAATAGCACGTGTTTCCTGAAAGAAGGATTCTGGAAGGATTCTGTCACTGGGAAAGAGGTGGCTCTGGCAACCATGGTGGACAGAAGCATCCTCTTGGAGATGTTCACGCAGTGAGCACATGGCAATGCTGGGTTTCCAGTGAAGGGATGGCTGGAAAGGTGGCAGATTACTGCTGCTGGGTGCACATAAGGCATCTCCCTGGCTTTGCAGGAGTCAAGCAGTAGGTAGGGGGAAGGCATTGGTGACACTTTCCATAGGGAAGGGAAGACAGAATTACTCACAATTTCCAGTGATAAATCTAAGCGTGTATCTTTACTCCTCTGCAGTTCCTCCATAAAAATCACACTTCTCTGCATTCTTATTACCCCCTGAGACTACCCTTCTGATTTTAATGTAGCAAGAAAGACTAAACTAGGTTCAAACTAACTGTTTGGGAAAGCTGAGTACTAATGTGCCTGCAGTCACTGCTCTATTCTGCTGAGTTTTTTTATCCCCTTCCCTATAGTGATCTAAATGGTAGAAAGGGAGAATATTTTTGATGCTCCTCTTCATGTCATCAGCACAGGAGGAGGCTGCATATTCCATTTCCTAGACTGTAAGATATCTCAGCTGCTACCAACTTGGAGTTGTTGAGTACGTACTTGTGTTGGAAGCTGTAACATACACACAGTTAATACCCTAATCAATATGCCTTAGATGTACTAGAAAGTAACTGTGATGTCACATTTTGCATCAAGATATGAAATTTTACATTATTGATGCAGTTTAAATTTTTTCTTACTTTTCTAAGCTATTTAAAGCATATATTTCAGGATTTATTCCAAAAATAGTTCTCATATTGTTCTGTAGGTGAATCATGCCATTACAATTACTGCTGAAAAAATGATCAGGCTGCTGCAATAGAGTAATATGAGGAAGATGCAGAGTTCTCAAAAGGAATAAAAATAGACTTTTTTGGTGCCTATAATAATTAACTTGGTTTGCTTTAAAAAATTTTAAGCCTCAAAAAAAAGATGAATTATTGCCTGGAAGGTTTAGTAATTATCTGATGTCATGTTTCTATTAAAAAAAACATGACACAAATTTTCATAGAGATTAGATGATCAGTATTGGGAAAAATATACTTAAGACATGTTTTTTGTGTTTTCTACAAAAGATCTCAGCATTGTCTTATTTCTGAGGAATCAGTGTGGTTTACATCACTTAAAATTGTCATTATTTGTGATTGGGGAGAGAAGTCTATATTTCCTCTGGCAAAGTATAATGGTTCACTGAAATGTTTTCTTCACAGAACATAACTGTCTCTGAACTCTATGCTAGGGCAAACATTTTAAACAAAATCAATGAAGCCTAAAATAATATGCTTTTTTTTTTTTGCAATATTTTATTTTATGTGGAGCCCTTGGAGCAGATACTGGGAATTTGAGGTCATGTTAAGTCTGATGAAAAGTTTTGGTGTGAATTTGTGTTTGTTTCCAAACATTAAAACCATGGTAATAATTATAGTATTTTCACATGTATAAGGCACACGCTTTTGACTAAAATTTTGGTCCGAACCCAGAAGTGTGGCTTATACCCCGGAGCACCTTATATATGGACAAAGTTCGGAAGTTTGCCGACCTGGAAGTGTGAACCTGCAGCAGCCCCGAGCCAAGCTGAGCCTGCACGGCCCCAGCGGCAGGGCAGCACTGAGTGGCAGCTGGCTGGCCCCGGCAGTGGGGCAGCTCCAAGCGGTGGCTGGCCAGCGGCGGCGGGGCAGCGCCGAGCCGAGCCCGCACAGCTCCAAGCCGAGCCAGTAAACCCCGTGATCATGCGATTCCATTACTAATTTGTTACTTTGTTGCACAGGGATCCTCCCTGCAAAATAAAAGTGCGCCTTATACACTGGTGCGCCTTATATATGGACAAAGTTTGGAAATTTGCCAACACCTGGAAGTGTGCCTTATAGTCCGGTACGCCTTATACTCGTGAAATTACTGTAGTTTTTTGTCGCCTGTGAACTAGTAATCTCTGTGATACATGAGATTTTGAGAGCAGTCCATTAGATCATGTTTGGAACCTCTGTTTCAGCTCCTCTTTTCCCTATTACTTCTTTCTGTATCCATTCTCTAGTGCCCCTGTATGCGTTTTCTTCTCTCAACAAAATTCTGATCAAAACAATAAAGAAAAATGAATATGAGAAGCTGAACAACAAATTCCATATAGAGAGTAACAAATTCCATGTAGATGAACGCTGACAATGATTTACTCTATTTTATATTCACAGTCTGAACATGAGTAAGATTAAAGAAGCTGTGTTTAATAAAATAATTGTAAAGATTTGAATGATGAGGTATTTGTTGTTGGGGTGGTTTTTTGTTGTTTGGGTTTTTTGTTTGGCTGGTTTTTAATTATTTTTTCCCCTGAAGCACCTGAACGCTTGTAGTAGATGATATTTTACATTCCTCTGGCATATTTTAATTCAAGTGTATTCTCACTATACTATTTCATGCCTGTTGGCGTCCGCCCAATAACAGGTAATAGAAATATTAATTCTTTTTTTACAGTAAAAAGGAGCAGTATATTCACTCCACTTGGTAGATGATGACCTGGTTTGATTCAGAGAGGTATTGCTAGCATTACAGAGGGTTTATGAGAGATTTGTTAGCGAGTGGATTACCACCATTTGCTTTGTTAACTATAAAACTCTATGACTCCATGATTTTTTGGTATGAGAAAACATTTTTAACTTGTTCTTTCTCCTGCTTTACATAATTAAGGAATATGAAGGTAAAAGGTCAGGGTGGGAAGCACAGAGTGTCTCTTTTGTGACCTGGGCATCCTATACTTCTCTGGTGTGGGAGAGCTGCTACTAAGGCTGCCCATACAGGGAAGGAATTAGAGCTGTGCTCATTTCATCATGTCTGCTCAGGAAAGGACAGGGCATTCGGAAACCTTCCTACATGAATGTAGTATAATTGAAAACCCTTTCATAAAAATTTTAAAGACATTATTTTGAGAAGACAAAAATGTACCATTAATTTCACAGGGTATAGAAATCTGCTACTACAAAGGATAGCTAAATATTTTATATGAAAAACTATCAGAAATGAAAGTATTTTAATAGATTTTAATTTTGTCATATTATCTTTTTCATGTAGGGTTTTCTGTCCACCTCAAAATGGAGGAAATCTAAAATTTTTTTACTTTCTGAAGCTAATTCTAGATATTAGAATCACTTGAGTATCTATGTGTTTACCTTTTTGACTTGCAGAAAAAATTATTAGGTCCTGGATAAATATCTGTGCTATCCTATAGATTCAAGCCGTATAAAATTTTAAGTCACTTGAAACACTGGCAAAAATTTTAAATATTTTCTTTTTATAGAATAGTTTAATCTAGATTGAGAACACTTGTATGCAATTTGGTGCAAAATACTGATTTTGTGCAGTTAAAATTCTTACTAAGTAATGGATAAAAGGGACTTTTTTCAATGTATACGTGCATACATGTAGATAGCAATTTAGAACTAGGGAAAACTCATTCTCTGTGAGATTTGCCAATGGCTGATGTAGTGGAAACTGCTGTTTTTCTTCATGAAGTAGGACTTGAGGCACACTACTTCCCCAGATTTTGCAGTAAAGGAAATGATAACCCTCCAGATACTCATTGTGATATTTGCATAAAGATGAACCATATTAAGATTAATCTACTTGATGTAGAGAGACATTCATTACCTTGTGTTTAACATTATGCTTTTTTAAAGTGGCATCTAATTATCGGCTTTGTGTAGCAGAAATACCTTTGAGGAAATGTGTGTCAGCTGTTGAAGAAATGTATCTGCCTATTCTTCCTTAAGAACATGTTAATTGTTCTTTGGTGTTTTTTGTTTTGGCATTATTTTAAATTTTTTAGTAGTGATCATTTAAAAATGCTTATGAAAAATGCATGACATTAGGTAGCAAGTGGCATCTCAGTGAGCTTGCACTGAGAGCACACGCATTTTTTTTGACTGAAGATGTACTAAAAGAGATACCAACATATGTCAACATATTAAAATCCAGAGCTGGCTGTGGGAATTTTGGACATTAGATGAAAATATAAAGTTTACAGAAAGATACACTGATGTAGGGCTGTCTGTGCAGTCTGTTTTCTTCAGCATCTCTTCCCTATACAAAGACATGTAAATGAAGAAGGTACAGTGGAATAATATCTAAATGTTGTGTCATAATGTCAATATGTATCTTCTGCATTTTTTAATGTTGTTTTTCTCAGTTCAGTTCATTGTTCTGTTTGGTTCCTTGTCTGATTTTCCAATACTGTGGGAAAGTGTACAGTAGAACATATTTCTCCTTTTCATTTTTGACTTTTCTTCAGTAATACCTTCATAGAATGGAGGGGTTCACCCTAAAAGTAATGTTTATTTGTGCTCACATAGGCACAAATGCTGCCCTGTAATTGAATAGCTTTTTACTTCTGATTTCACTACATTTGCTATTTTCTCTCTCTGCTCTTTGAATAAATTTACAATATCCTTCTTTCTTTGGACATCTGTGATTACATGATTACAATAATTGTAAAATCCTCATCAAGTGACAACTCCATGGTGATACCCTAAAATTTACTAAAATTTTTCAGCTTCCCTAAGTATCTTTTAGTAGTCAGCACTCCTTGCCAAAAGACCATTGCATAGTGGATATCCTGAACTTCATGAAGTGTGCTTGAAGGACTTTTCTCATGGAAAAGGTTTAAATAAGTAATTGCCAGCTGTGATCTGTAATTTATCATGAATTTTTTTTCTTTTTAATCTGCTTTAGTGTCCTTTATGAAGGATAAAAAAACATTTGGTAGGCATATGTCTAGAAAATATTACTTAATGGATACTGGAGCAAATAATATAGAACTGATATGTTTTCCAGTTCTTGAAAAGACAAGTTTATCTGAATTTTGAGTAAGATCTAAACTTCTTTTAATATTTGCATATTTGACAGGATCTAATTTTAAAATTTTTTTCGCTTTTTTTGCTTAAAAACCAAATATTTTAAAGAGATATATAATTTCTTGGTTTGTTGTGTGAAAACAAGTTCTTATTTCTGGAAGGACAATATTTTATGAAAAAAACCTAGATAAAGATGGAAGTATTAAAAAAAATTGCTAATGCTTCTGTCTCCTCCTTTCCTGTAGCTCAGCTTTCTCAATAAACAGACAGAATTTTTGGTCTGCATTTATTTCATTTTCCTGATAGATATCTGGAAAATCTGACCTGTGCAGGCATCTTCAGAATGGGAATATTTTGTAGTTCACTTCTTCCCTTACATTCAAGTGTTTCTTTGCCTACTCTTAGAAATGTGTAGATGCCAAGATGATGAAAGTAGTTTGAGGTGGGCAGAGTACCTGGTTTGGTATTTAGCCCCTTGCTAGGTTATATCAAGATGATAAGATATGAGTTCAATATAAAAAAAAAAAAAAAAAGGTAAATTAATACATGAATTAGGCTGGCATTAGGCTGATTTTTCCAGTGACAGGAATAACAACTTTTAAATTTAGATGTACCATTTTGATGAGTTCCAGTTATCTCTGTGCTTCTTCCCTTCCCCCCCCCCCCTTTTTTTTTTCTCTAGATACAGAATGCTTCCAATTCATTCCATCTGATGAATTTTCTCAATCCCTGTAAGGTTATTACTCATCCCCTTTTTCTTTTGCTAGTGCTTTGCAGTTTTCTCTCAATAATTCCTTGCAATCTTAGCTAATACTATTATATATGACGTTCATTTTTCCTTGGAAAACATAAACGGAACTGTTGATTTTAAAATGACTGGGAGAAAAAAAGGCAAAAACTGCATACAATATAATTTTTTTTTATATTTTAATACTTCTGTGTTTTTTTTTCAAATTTTTTTCATATTCCCAACCAACATGAATGTGACTTATTGAACATTTGGGTTTCATATGACATTAAGTGAACAAGACTTTGGTCCTTATTAAATACACAAATTTACTTGTATTTGCCTTAAAGTACACACGCTTTTAAGCATTAGAAACATACTGTTGTCCATTAGGATTTGTAAAATCCATGTCTCTTTACTGAATTTAATTTTTACAAAGCGAATGCTCATGTTAAACAATGTGGTGTTGAATTGGAAACCATTAATCATTGTGAAACAGCAGATCTGTCTGTTTGCTCTTCCTGTGCTTGTCTTGAATTCAAAATCCTGTGCTGTTCTGTGAAGGAGTAAACGAGGGAAAATTGGCTTTGACAATTCATTGTCTCATCTGAATTTTCCAGAGGAGGTTTCAACTTCCTTTATTTACAGGTGACTTTTCTCTTGCACAGCTTATGCATATGAAGACTATTCAGCCAAAAAAGATCTGCTCATACAGAAATTAAGTTTTAATAAGATGCTTTGCAGGAGAGCACACTACACAGATCCCATCACAAGATAGGAGCAACAGCTATTTTTACAAGTGCAATTTCTGTGAGCTAGGAAATGTACATATAAACCAACTTAAAGTGATTTCAGCATGTGTACAAAGCTAGTCAACTGCTTAGTATCAAATTTCACAAATGACAGCATATGTTACTTACCTCTCCTTTACTTCAAGTAAGAACAGTAAGATTTTGGCTCTGACCATAGAGAAATAAAAACTAAATTCTGAAGGATGAACTTAATCAATGCATAGTTTTAATAATTTAGTTCATCCATGAGCTGCTTACTTGGTCACATTGCCCTGTGCAGGCAGTATCTTGTTTCCTCTTCAGTTTTTTTCATCTGAGGAAAGTTACTATGGTCCTCACCTGTCCTGGTTTTAGCTTGCTCTGCATGTCTACTCATTTCTTTCTAGAGCATTAAGCAGTTTGTGGAAAGAAGATTTCTTTTTAACACTGTTTTGGGAGTCCTAAGTGTTTTGGCTGCTTAGATTCACTTCTCATCCCATGTAGCAGAATAGGCCCCTTTAGTGCAACAACTTTAACCTCACCTTCCTTTTTCTCTTGTCAGGTCATGAGCTGAAGAGTTAGAAGACATCTAAGAGTCTTGATTGAAAGAGTTTGCCTTTATTTAGTACAATGTTCGACCACTTAGGAATGGCCACATGGTACGGCATGAATGTGTGAAGGTAGGAGTGCCAACTCCAAAATACTCTGAAGAAACTCAGGGTTTTTTGGGGAGCCAGTGTGTGTTCTCAAAATTCTTTCTGTGTTTTCTTCTAACAACTATCAGAGAGTGTTAATCCTCAGAGAAGTCAACTGTACTCTCATGAAAAGCTTGGTCCTCAGCTTGTTCAGAAATTGTCCAGGGTTCTCTTACAGGGTTTGATAACTGATGATGTATAGGACAGCATATTCCAAAAAGTTTTAACCTTGCTTGTGCTAGTTTCTTTGATACTAATTCTGCCGAGAAAAATCCTGAACTGACAATGTATATGTAAAGTATGTGGCTATTGTTTGATTGCTTTTCCCTTGAAAGAGAACTCCCCTAATTTGTTTTTATATGAGACACAAGAAAGTTGGATAAGTGCTAAAAGGGAAACACAGTACTCATATTTGAAAAAGGAAGAAAAGACAACCCTGGGAACTACTGACCTCTGTGCCTGGAAAGATCATGGAACAGATTCTCTGTCTCGTGTTGTCCTATGAGAACAAGGAAATATGACAGATATGCTGAAGACAGCATAAAGAAATTTCCTCATATAGGTTCAGGAAATTGGGTAGTAGTGACTGTGATCGAAAGCTGACATTAAAGACTGAATAGAAATTAGCTAAAAAAGTGTGAGGATTTTTTTCTGTACAAGCTGAATTTATTTGGTTTTAAATAACTCTTAATTCTGAGTACTGCAATATTGTTAAATACTCTGTTTTCATGATGCATAGCCTCATCTTTTTCCTTAAAATATAGAAATATACATAAATGAACACCAGTGTCAAAATATGCCACTAAGCACGAATCCTTGTATGAATTGGGGGCAAAATTATATAATGAAGTAAATTCCTCTCTTGTTTCCTAGAGTACTCTCATTTAGGTTGTACTTCTGTGGGAGGAGTATTCTGGCATAAGTTTGTAAGTGTAGTTATTGGACTATAAGCAGAAATTGGGGGTAAGGGGATTGCCAGCAGAAATTATTGACTCTTAAGAAAATCCTCTCACTTAATCTTAGCCACTATGTTGGAAATTCACAAATAAAATATTTGGATTCATAGGAAGCTGAGATACACAGAAGTGGACCAATATTTTTTTAGATATTACCTATTGTTTAATAGTTTGGGCTTTGACTTAAATACCAAGATAACTGTTTCTCATTACTTTGGGCCTTTTGAATTTTTTGTATTATGAAGTCCAATCTGGTGATGAATTGGAACATTGGAGTTGACCGAATCTCTAGATGAGGGAAAATCCTGTAACACTGCCTACATTTGCATCAGTCAAGAGCACTAATGTTTCTTGATGGCAGTGGTGGAAATGTGTCACAAATCCTAATTAAAGGGTAAGTTAAAGGAATAATTATTTTTTCCTGTGTGTTGCACAGGTTAATTCTCTAGTGACTAACTTCACTGATGCAGCACGGTCAGTAACCTCAACCTATACTTCTATTTTCACTAAATAAGAGAATTCCCCTGTATTGGTGCTTCTCTTTGTAGCTTTAAAATGGAAAATTACAATTAGAAGAAGTTGATAACACTAATTTTAAATTGCAGTTCCTCTGGAGAGTCAAGTCAAGCTTCTATCAGTCCTAATCCACTTAAAAAAGGATTAATGCTAAATTTGGACATTTTATGTCACAAGAGGAAACTTGAATTTTTAAGCAAAAGCATCTTTGATCAGATGTCAAGAAATATTGTCATCTGTCAAGAAAAATTATTTTATTGCACACTCCTAAGTTGCCTTTTGATTTAACTTTGTAGTATGTGTCAGGCTTTTTTGCAAAGCCAGGAACAGTTGCATAATGGATAACATTTTTGCAGGATCACTTTTATGATTGATGTAAAACTGCATGAACTGTAGAAATAAATTTGAGAACCCAATAGGCAAATCTTTGGGATCCCAGTATGATGTATACATGTGAAATAAACATTTGTGGGTGCACTCTTTTAAATGTAAGCTAGAATTTGGAGAAAATCTAGAAATTTGTTTTAACTTCTTTATTATTTTGTTTCTCTGATGAAAGTCTGTGACATTTGCATACAAGTGTTATTTGTTGGATAACCTAAAATAAAAATCATATGCAACTATTAAACCTGGACACTGAAGAAAGACTGTAAACATGCTCAAAATGTTAGTGAAACCATGTCTGCCCAAAACAATTGAGCTCTGTAGTGCTCTGTGGATGTTTCTTGGAGGAAACATTCTTGCTTACTTTTTTCAAAGTAAGTCAGTTAAAGATTTACAGTTTTATTAAGACTTTGATTAATGTAGACTTGTCTTTAAGGCATGTGAAAGCTGCTTGTGATGCAGCTGGATAAGTTTATGAGGGTCCTGGAGAATGTTGTACAACAATTTTTTTATTATTATTATTCATATTATTCTCTTGGCCCTAAGTAATGTATTATGCATAGAAAATATACTGGTGCTGCAACAACAAATAGATCAACTGAGAGAACACCCTTTGCCTTAGGTATCTTTGGAACTGTGAATGGGAAGCTGGATGATGAATTGGATAGTCTGCTTCAAAGGACAGATATATAGTGTCTGAATATGAAAAAACATAAGTGCATGAAAGCATGCCACAACTATATGGAGTGCAGGCTGCTCTCAGTGATAAAACAGTTTACTATCACCTTTACTACCACTGAAGTATGTCAGTTTAGGGTCTGATGTTCTGCCTTATTTATTGGAGTCTGTATACATCTGTATAGATTATAACATTTTGTAGTGCTTATTCTTGAAGAGTAAAACCCCACCATTCATCTTTGTGTTAAAAAGTAAACTGCTTCCTTCATTTCATTTTCCCCCAGAAACTGCGCTCTTATTTTGATGCTTGCCTCCTTTAGTTATTTCTGAAATGCACAAAAGATATGCTCTATTCTAACCTTGGTTAACTTGCAGTTGGAGACTGAAGAGTTTCATCAGCATAACTATTTAATGGACACAGGGTTTAATATTCCTCAGAAAACAACAGAATTATATTTGAGTAAGGTTCAAATGAAAACAAAGACTTAAGTTTCTGGCTTCTGTTTTACGGATAATGTCTAAGCTGAATTTTCTACATCTACTTTCTGACCTGGATTGTGGTAAAGCAAGGTTGTGATAGATAATAAATGGTCATCAAACATACGAGTTTATAACACCCCAGAACATGATTCATGACATGAGAAGGACAAAGCCGGATTTTGAGGACATAGTAGACCTTGCCTGGCATTGTATAAACCATACTTCTGCCAGTAGTGTAAAACTTTCCTCATAGTATCTCAATTTAACTTTCCACTTTCCCATTTATTTGAGGTGTTTTAAAAATCTTTATGTAATTTTTCTTGTTTCCTCCCTGTTTTAATTTTATTTCTTCCTTTGTCTCAGAGGATTGAAATGTGTGGATATTGAAACATGCTCTGTGTTCTTTATTTTGTCTGCTTCTCTGCTTTGTCCTTCCCCTTTGCCACACTCTGCTTTTGATGCTCTGTCATTTCATCAATTTTGACTGAATTCTTTAAGAGCAGTAAGATGGAGTAAGAAGGTTTGTTTTGCCTGCTGTGTGGAAATTCCATTGAAATCAGCCTAAACTAACAACAGATAATGACCGGCAAATCAAGTGTTAAAAAACATCTTTAAATTTAGGCTGAAAAAGCAAAGGGAAAGGGGAGTGCATTTTTTCTCATCCTGGGCATGTTTAGTACTCTATTTTTTCAGGCCTAATTCTCTAGAAGGTTTGAATGCTCTTAATACCCTTTGAAAGAACAGTTTGGAGAAGATAGTGATGATCCTTTTCATCCCAGTTTCTAAAAGTTCAGTGGTCAGGATATTCGCTTGGGGTAAAGGCAAAAATCCAAATCTCGTTTGTGAGTTGGACATAGTCCACTAAAAGACTGCACTCGTGGCCACCACAGCCTTTGTAACTCTTGTGATGACTAGGGGAATGTTTAATTTCCAATGTAGAGCCAAAGGCAATCCAAGATATTTTGTCTGCAGTCTGTATAACCACCTCTGTGTTTACTGCAGCCATTAAAGTTGTGAAGACAGGAAGGTGTTGCAGGATATTGCTCCCATTCAGGCATACCCCAAATCAATACCAGGGTTTAAAATTCTTGGTTGATCTGGCCATGGTGACTGACCATGGACATTATTTAATCTTTAATATAGACACCCCTAGAAATATATAGATATCCACTAGAATGAAAGGCTTCGTAAGACATTGGCTAGAGGAATCACCACAAAGTTTAGAATTATTAATAATTTTTGATCTAAGTAAATATGTTTGCTACACCTAGCAATGAATGGCTTTGCATGATTATAGAGTAGAGACGACTCATCTGAAGTATGTCTGTAAGGGAACTGGCCAAAATATTGATGAGTTTTAGTGTGCTGAGAACTCCAAGCATTACCAAAGAAAAGGAAAATGAAAAAAGGTGTGTGAATTCAAAAGTAAGCAGACTGTTCTGCTCTAAATGTTCGATATATTTCCAGGAAGCAAACTGTAATCTGTCTACGTGAAAACCATTTTACAATTTGGAGTACTACAATGTTGCCTAATGAATTTCTCATTCACTCACTGAAAGGATTTGTATATTTACTTTTGAATAGTTCATGAAGGAATGAAAAGCTGGATAAAGGCAAACCTTGCTTATATATTTATAGGAGGGAATAGCTGTAGATTCAACTATCTAGATCATGTAAACTGAGAAATACCAAAAAAGCTTGCCTTGAAATCTCTGTAAAAAGAAAGTGTTTGGAAATATTATTGTGTTCAGTAGTCATAAGATATATGTAAGGATTCTGGAATGCAAGATGACATTACTTGTGAAAAAGAAAAGACCAGTCAAGTACCCTTGTCTTGTAACCATTGTCAGCAGTGAAACAATTAAAGACTTTTCAGAAAGCAATTACAGTAATTTCACGATTATAAGCTGCACCATTTTGACTAAAATTTTGGTCCAAACCTGGAAGTGCGGCTTATCATCAGGTGCGGCTTATATATGGACAAAGAACGAAAAGTTGCTGTTTTAGTTTGGAGGACAGGTGTCTGCTGAGAAAGGCAGGAGCCTC
>PYHW01010620.1:2656523-2670704 GCA_013186435.1 Turdus rufiventris | reverse complement strand
GGGCCATTAGCAGAAAATGACTCACTGGAGGAAGGATGGGTTGTGAAAAGATAAAGAACAATGCCCTACTGGTTTCAATGGATGGCCCGTTAGCAAAATATCTCCCACACTGATAAGGATCACTGCCCCCACTCTCAACAGATGGTGATAGAATAGATACCTTTTATCCCACTCTGTATTGTAACCCAAGACAGTTGCCGACACCTGGACGTGTGGCTTATAATCAGGTGCGGCTTATAATAGTGAAATTACTGTAATAGTATTAATGAGCAGAGTCTTAAAAGATAGCATTTGTATTTGTGGATAGATGAATTTATGATGATGATAGTTGTGCATGGTATGCTTAGAAAATGTCTGTGGGTGTATTGGCTGAATATCTGTAGTGGATAGAGTTCTTTTGTGACTCACATGTGCTTATCTCTTGGTCTGAACCCCAAAAACTCTTGATACCAGAACAGGTCTTCTTTTGCAGGCTTCTACTCAAAATCCATATTCATTCTTTATACCTTCTTCTTTTCTACTGTGTTGCATCAGTAAGATTAACAGTTTTTCTTTATGCTTTAATGATCCATGTGCTCTTCCCTATAAGTAAAATAAATAATTAAATAAAATTTTCTTTCGGAGCTCTGGTTGGAAATATCAGTCTGCTAATACCTTATTTGTGCTTGCAAGTAAGTATCTTTTAATTAAAGTAAACAAAAGTGAGTTAGTGAACTCTAATACATTACTGACACATCTACTTGTAAGATTTTTATTTAGAAGTATTTTTCTAAATTTGTGCAGTTTAATATATAAATCAGTGTTGTGGCTCTACATTGACACAAGTAAAGAACAGAAAGCAAAATTCTGAGATTTATTTATTCATATACTGAATTTAGAATTCTAGTGCATTTGGCAAAATTCATATTAGCATTCCTGGAAATGGCTTTATAATGATTATCACTTTTCTCTGCAGAAGGAAAGAACAATGTTGTTTCATTTCCTGTGTGACAAGAAGGTTAGATAATAACTACCTAAAAAACATCTTCCATGATTACAACAAAGCTGTCTTTTCTACAGAAAATGTGTAATTTCTGCAGAAAGAAACTGAAGGAAAAAAAGGAAATATTCTCTTACTGTTTAGAGCATTGAAGTACATCTCCATTTTACAGGAGTATTTGAAAAATCTTACAATTTAATAGGGAGCTTGCTTGATTCAGTAGGTATCAAAACTTATTAAGACAGACTGGCATATCTTCCTAATGTGTGAAAGTAATTAATTTGAACCAAAGACTCCCATTGTGGGACAGGTTTCTCTCAGCATCTTAAAAATAGATAAATAAAAAATTGAAAAGTCTCTCAAAGAGAGCTGCAGGTTTTGATTAGATTTTTAGCATGTGTTTTTTTTAACCCTTTATCCCCCAGTATGATTTGTTTGTGGCTATTTTTCTTTACTCTTTCCTCTTCATTGATTCAAATGGTCTAATACTGTTTTCTTATTAATATTTCTGTGTTCTTTTATAGATTAAAATAGAAAATAAAAGTAGAACAACATTAAAAAATGCAAACACAGTATTGAAAGTTAATACTTATATATTTTTTGCTTCTTTTTCTTCCTAAATATTATAAACTCAGTAACTCTTTGACCTTCTTCATTCCTTTTTGCTGGCCAATGGTCGATGATTGGAGGAGAAGCTTTTGTCTACCATCTCTGAGTAGGATTCTGTTCTGTATTTTGTAGATATCTGCAGGCTCCATCTGTTCTCAATACCAGAAATCAGCAACTTTTGCTGTTTCTTGCCAGTCTTAGGCCACCTGTCACTTTTTGATTTCCTACTGTACCTTTACCCACAAATTTTGAGCAGTATTTATTCACTCATGCTCCTTGCCTTCAAGATGTTCCATTTAAAAAGTTAGGAAAAGCTTGGCAGTGCATATAATTAAAGATTTGTAGCATGGGAACTGATTTCAAGTAGGTGGATTGCAAATTGGTGCTGTACTAAATCAGGGACTCACCATGTTTTGTTTTTTGGTGAAAGTTTGTGAAATACCTTTTATTTGTTGTTTACTCAGTTCTGCCTTGTTACTGTTGGAACAAAAAAAATCCAATACAACTACTAAATCATTCCGGAAATATTCACACGTATTGCCATCTGTCTAATTGTGCTTATCTTTCTAATTGGTTTTTTTTTTTTCTTCTTTGTTTGGATGAAGTCTAGGTCGATGTTCCTGAAGCACCGGAATTGCTGTTAGAGTAAGCAAACTTGTGTGTGTTTTTAGAGCATGACTTCTGTTTCAACTCTTACATTTTTTGAAATTATAGTGCTAATGAGTGCTACAAATACTGACTTCCTTTACTGTATAAATATACAGTGACTGTCTTAATGTTTTTTCTTATCTTCAAACATGAGACATGGTCTTTTTGAAGTACTATTCGTGCTAAAGACATAGATATATTGTCAAGGTATTTTTAGTTGCAAACCAGATGCAAACCAGACATCAGTAAAAATTTCAGAGTAAGATCCAATCATGGCTAAAACATGTTTGATCAAAAATGCTACATGAACAAAACCAAATGCGCAAGTGTTGTTATTTTTTATAACAATGCTGTAGAATATTTTTTATATGCTCAAAGTATAAAATATGCCAAGAAGAATAAAATAAGGTTTCATCTTGCAGAAATTATATAGCAAGTTATAGAAGCAGAACCTAGATTCAGTTGTGCTGATGACATCAGGCCAATTTATGGAGCACTGGAAACAGATAGTGCTTCTTTCACTGAGTACACCAGAACATTGGCCTGCATTTGTCTTGCTGCTGATTAATCACTTTTTATTTACTTGAACATAATATTTGATTTCTCTGTTCCATGAGGTTAAAATACAATGAAGGTTTGCCAAAAAAAATGTTTTATTTAGATAAAATAATCTTTGGCCTAATATATGTCCTAGGAAGATCAGTGAAGTCAGATAAGGCAGGCATCAAGGATTTCTTATTCCATTCCCACTGTTAAGACTAAACCCAGAAACCCAGCTGGTTTTCCAAGTGTTGCTCTTTTNTTTTTTTTTTTTTTTTTTTTTTTTCACCTAAGCAAAGACTTTTAAATGTAAGTATTATTTAAGCAATATTTACTGACAAGTTGTCCATGTAATTTTGTAATTGGGTCATGCTCTTTCAAGGATAATGTTAATAATCTGAAGCCTACTAAAAGTGGTGAACAAAGAACAATTTTAATTTTCATGCACATATGTACAATGAAAATGTTTCTATTAATTGAGGAAATGGTTGTGATTTTAATAGCAACACTATGTTTTTTGCTTATTAGTTCTACTTTCCGTGAACAAATATGAAGATTAAACATGCAATAAATATAGAATTTTAGAGTGCCTTTGCTCAAAAGCTCAGTATTTTACCAATTACTCTGAGGCACTGTGCAGATCATACACTCACTTTGTCATTGGACATCAGGGGCTTAGCACCTCAAAGCTGCACTGGGAAAGGGAGAGAACTAAGGGAATGAAAACGAAATAAAGAAATCAAATGGAATGACTCGGATTTTGTTGGGAAGTTTCACATATGTTGGGGCTAACATCTCTGTTCTCATACCTTTTTGAAGGTGAATGTTTTATTCATGTGTTTTAATGGTACTTTCAAGCACAAATAAGTTGCTCTTTGTGCTTAGATATGTGCAAATTTTTGTGAGCAATTTTTGCCATAAAAAGAGATTGTATTTGTTTCCAGGTGGATATCTTTTCCTGTTTAACTTTCCTCAGTGGATAGTCATAGTAGTGAGGGTGATGTTGTTCAAATTTCTTTTCTGAACCATGTAGAAATACATATTAATATTAACATTAATATTCTTTCTCTCCAGGAGGACTTTTACTTTGCAAAGCAAAGCAGCTCTGTGTGGCAGAACTGTTTCTAAATAGCATCACAATTTAGAAAATAAAAATAAAACCTGAACATACTTGTTACTGACTACTTTACTCATAATGAAAAATAATCAACTATCTTAAGAGATAGATAAATATTTTATCATGACAAATAGGTATTTTAAATTTTTTTAAAAGAGACCAAAATAACCTATCTGCTCATTAAAGTAACATTACGTGCTGAACATGCAGGATTAGTTTAATAAAGAGAAAAAATAATTTTCAAATAAAAGTTTGCTTTATTAATACTGTAAGATGTTTTGAAGGCAGAGGCAGGCAAACCCAATGTTATTAGAAAATGTTTTGATCCTTATGACTTTGTCCTCTTTTAACAGAAAAGTTTAATGCCTCAATGTCTTGAGAAACAAACTGTGATAGACAATTCATTATTTTTCTCAAAGTCATTGTATTTTTAAAGGAAACATCTTTATTCTCTTTCTCTTTAGGGATGAAAAATGCAACCCAAAGTATTTTCACAGATTGGATAGTCCTGACTATCTTTTAGAAAAGAGGACATATACGGAAAATCTGTTTGATTTGAATTCACTATGATTGATAACAGTATGAAAGATAAAGCTTATTTTTTGAGGTTGTCAGCCCTTTTAACAATGATTCAATCTAAAAATTTCAGCTTAATAATGAACTGGGAACCAGTGAAACCCTCATTTTAAAGTTTCTTACCTTACTATTCTCTTCTAATCTCTGCTGTGCGGCCAAGGCTTTATCTTCTCTCCCACTTTGTGCAACTAGTTTTTTCTACTTGTATTCAGATGGAAAGTTCACATCCTTCACAGTTTATTCCTTAACTTTCTTCCTCTTCCACAAAACACAGGTTGTGACAGTGACAAATGTTTGGTGGCTCTGTTCAATGGCTGGAGAATATGCTGGCATCAAACTTCTCAATGAGAGACATAGCAACGCTCACACTTGTGCTGCAGGGAGCCCAGATTTCCTGGGAGCAGGAGTGCAGATCTTGGTTCTGGCATACTGGCATGGGGATGCTTCTTTTACTGCTTCCTGTGCTATTACTGCTAAGAGGAGGAATAGCTGAACAGGCCATTGCAAGGCAGGACCACTTACACTGAAGAAAAAAAGTTTCTTTTAACTTTATAGAGTGCTGACACTTGCAGAGCTTTCATGTAGATCGCAATACATTTAGATAGTATTACGGTCGTGCTTATAAGGCTTTTCTGATTCTGATTTCCTTTGTCACTGTGTGAAGCTCATAGCCACACTGTTCAAATAATCTTCTAAATTATGTTTGTGTGGGACAGTGACAAGGAGCAGATGCTTAGAGAAACTGTAAGGAAAAATGGCATTTTGCAATGATCCTGCTGCTAGCATATCCTTGCTTTTTCTGGCAATTAGTGAATTAGTAATTTCTTGAGTTAATGGTGAAAGGCCAACTGTGGTGCATAAGTTACCTCCTACAGACTTGTACAATGACTCTTTGGATCTTTCAGATCTTTTCTATGTTTTTCACATCCTATGTCCTGTGCATGTAAATGCATCCTGTCCTTGTTTTGTAAATTGTGTGGGTAAGATATTGTGGATATTTCGTGGGTAAGAGTACAGCTGTCTTTTGGTTTAAACCAAGGGCAGGCTAAGTCCTGCTCCCAGCTCCACAAGCTTTCTGTGTGACCTTGGCAAATCACTGTGAATATGAGATACAAAATAGAAATTGAATGGTTCAGTTTTAGGCACCACAGGTTTAGACTTTCTGGCTTCTGCGTGTCAGGGTAATCTAGAGGCAGGTGTGAAACTTTTGCATTTTCAGGACATGCCCATTTTTCAAACAAGTGAAACAAACAAAAAATCATATAAGAGATGAGGTGTCTCCAGCTGTCTAATGGGGAGTTTTCACTTAGAAATGTAAATATTATGGCAACAGACGAATAACATGTCTGCAGACTGGAGTGCTTTGGGAATCCAACTCTATCAAAATGTTCCATGTTTTTGGATTTTCTTCCTGATTTGGAATTCCAAAGTAACTTCAATAAGCCTGAGACATTGGTATCTGATAATCAGCTTACAAAAAAATATTTGAAAAATACAGCATTCATTTAAGTGCAGGTATAATATTTATATAGAGTACTGAAGTCAGCTCTAGTATTAGTTGGGGAATTATGAAAACTTCAATAATCCACCAAAACATTTACTTCCACTTGTCCTCTACAGACAAGCTTAACATTAGTATAAAATGAAAAGATTGTTAAATGAAATTTGTATGTTTGTTTTGAATTTTGCTTTTATTATTGAAGAAGTGGGGGTTCTGTTCTTCAGTATCTCCCAGTTACTTTTCTCAGAAATCCTCCAGGCACTTCAGTGCAGTGAACCATTTGCACAAGAAAATCTCATCCCTCTGAGCCTCCTTTGACTGCACTCAAATTCTTCATCTGTTTTATTTGTTTGCTTGCTTCCCCCACCCCTTCCCAATCTTAGTGCTCCCATTTTTGTAGCTAATGAAGTTTCTTTAGTGACATGGCTCAGCTCTGACTCACCATGCAGTGTAGCCCTTTGGGTACTACCTGTTTTTTGCAGCTGTATTGATTATCTGAGAGAGTTCAATCACTTCCTCTCTGGGACCTGCATCCAGTTCTTTCTCTCTTTCTGTCAGATATTTTTTACTTTACAACGTAGCAATTAATTGTATCTGGAAAATAAAGATGTTGTGAGGCCTGGACAGCAATATTCTTAGATCTGGATAACTTCTATAGAGCAGGACAGATCTCTCCGTAATCTCAGGCTTTAGATGCTGCCAGAAGCATTTTCCCTAATAATGTTTTCCTAAGAATGTCTAACAAGGAGCAGGTCTTTCATGGGTAAGTACCACTCCACAATAATAGATTTCTCTCTCTTACAAAAGATTCTTTTTTTCATTTTTTTTTGCCTGATGAGAATGCCATCACCAAAACTATTGAGTAAAGGAGTATAAGACGAAAGGAAATATTTGCTGATGATGGACTGTGACAATTTGTACTCTCTTTTGAGCAGAGAACAATGATGAAATAATTTCATTTTTATTGTCAATAAAATGTTCTGAGCTTTGGAACAAATTCAAAGTTAGTTCCTGCATTTTATTTTGTCTTCTTCCTCCCTTCCTCTCCTTTTTTCCTTCTTCCCCTCTTTCCCCATTAGGATGGGAGGTGACATTCAGAAACATTTCTGTGGCAGGAAAAGTTTGGAGTAGTTTCACAATTCTAGGATTCTGGCAGGAAAACCTGGACAATAAAATAGACCAGAAATGTGTGATACTATTTGCATGCAGTTAATTTTCTTATGGTCAACTCTATATGCTCAATTCTTTCCTTTTAATCCCAGATATATCAAAGCGAATAAGCAAACAAACAAAAACTCAAACAAAAAAAGGTTATGAAAAATAACTTTCTGTCTGAAAATGTTGCCCAGATGAAAATTTGAAAATTTTCTGGACTAAATATCAGTAGTTGTCTTGGTAGACAGCCAGGAAAGTAAAAGTCTTCTGCCTTAATGCAATGTGAGCACAATGTCCAGATAGGCAGCCAATGTTGTGTTCTTTTAGGGAACCTGCAGATCTAGTGAAATTAGTGTATACTTGTGTATTAACTCACGTGAATGAAATCCATGTAGCCATCCTTTAAATGGGACATATTTAATAGAATATACATATGATTATTATTTTTAAAGTATATTGTAGTAATTGGCTGAATTTCAACATGGGTAATGTCACTTTCCTCTATTTGTTTTTGTAAATTTCTGTTATTTATTTAAATCTGTGTGCCAATTCCTCTCTTTCTCTTTGACTTGGATTTTAGAAAGGCACGTGACAGAAAATATCCAAAATATTTGGAGAATTTCCTGTTAGACATCATCCACATCTGCCAGACTGCGCTTCATAATTAACGCAGAGAATGACTTCTGAGCTAAAGACGTGTCATATCTGGTCATGTATGACTGTGCTGGTGACAAAAGGGACAATGTGCTATTAGTTTCCTGAAGGTTGTCATGTAGATGTTGCTATGATACACTCCTTTTTTTTCACATTGCTTTTTGTGACAGATCTCTGGCTTCACCTTGAAGCAAATTGCAAACTGAAAGAATAGGTGACTTTAAAAAAAGTGCACCATTTCTGACCGATTTAAAATTTAACAAGATATGCTTGCTGCAGTTTGGAGTTATCCATGTTTGCGTATAAGAAAATTAAAGAAACTCATCAACAATGTGTTGCAGTGGATATTTTTTATTAAAATTGCTTCACTTAGAAAAAACAAACCTTCCAAAAACTGTTCTGATTTTCTCTTTTCTTAGTAAAACGATGTTTTCATCATGATTATGGCCTAATGTTAAACAAATTACCTACGATTTTTGTCTTCAAACTGAAATGACTTGCACAATTTTAATAAATCATGAACTGCCACAATAGCAAGCAGGCTAGCCTTGTCTAAAACTTTTCCCTATTGACCCTTAAACAGAGACATGCTTTATTCATAAATTAGAAATTATAGTTAATTCAGGGAATACTCCTGCAAGCCTCCAATGTGTATATAAAGATTTTGATGGGAAAGGGTGAAAGACAGTAGGAAGCTCACATTTCTTTGTATAATTGAATGTCACATGCTGATTAAAAAGCAATGCAGTTCATATCAAATGCATTTGTAGATTTGACCTTGGAGATGGGAAGAGATTTTACTCCCAGTGTTTGCTCACTTTTTTCAAAAGTGTGAAAGAGTTGGTTGGTTGCTGCTGAAAGCGTAGCAAAGTTATTGTCCATTGTTATAGTATTTCTGTAAATCAGACATGCTGCTAATTTGAGTTCATAGGCTTTTAATTCTATGCAGCATACTTGTACACTGTCAGTTCAGAAAGCAGCTTTATGTTCCGTATAAAAGAAATGGATATAAATGTTCACAAAGAGGAATTCAGCCTCATGATAAAAGATCTTACTGGGTCTTATTTAACTAGTTTTTATTTGGAAAAGCATTGAAGACCTAGAAGTATTTGAAGATACTTACCCAAAGGTGCATCTGTCATGTTCATTCACTTGAGCATGTAGGGAACATTAAGGATTGTGAAGTGAAAGTACATTTTTTTTCATGAAGCTCTTATAAAGTAACCAGAGCTTTTCTGTTTTAAATTCACAATTATTAGCAGTATTCAGGTCTAGAGAAAAATTTAGTTGTATTCCCTTTCTTTCCATTAAGGTGGGTGCATATAAACACACAAACTCTGTATTTTTTTTTCCCCAGGAAGCTTTTAAAAGTATTTGATCTTATCTAAAGCAAATGAAGATGAGAATCAGTGAAGATTTTAAAGACTGAAGGTGAGAAATCTCAATACTGTACCATTTTTATGTCTTCCCCTGGAAGTTCTCTTAATTCTTTTTCTTCCTATCTGCCCTCTACAGCCCCTTCTGTCCTCCCCCCAGAATGAATATCTGAATAACTGTGCAGTTTCTAGTAATTACATAAACATTGTATGTGGCATTGTATATTTTCAATTTTCTAAATTTTTTCTGCTCTGGATGCAGTACTTTTTGACCTTTTTGCTATATGTGTTCATCAGACGCTCTGAACATGTTGAGGCCATATTGGCGAGCAAAATACATAGAATAAAGAAGTGAAATTATTTTCCTGATGTGGTTATGTCACCACATTCACAATCTTCTAAATTCTGGTATGAGATATTTTTTAGGACACTTATTACTGATTTCCTTTAAAATGCCATTCCTTATTAGTAAACTACTTTTGAAACAAATAATATTGTGTTTGTGTGTAACAATGAAAAGCTGTAAAGAAATGGGGAGTAAGGTCTCAAAATTTACTTCTTGTTCTCACTCTATTTTTTCATCCCTGCTTGAAGAAAAAATGATAATAATGTCCACTATTTGTTGGTGGATGGACAAAAATAACTTTAAAATATCTTGTTAATTTTTATATGTATTTGTTGACAATATACATTTTTTTTCAGTAGTGTGTTTGTAAATATCAGTACTCAAGCCCGTATTAGCTAAGTTGGCATCCTCATTATCTTTCACATGTTGTAATTTATTACAGTAATTTCACGCACCGGACTATAAGGTGCACCCCCCGGGAGCCGGCACATTTTGCAACTCTATAGATCATATAAGGTGCACCGGACTATAGGGCGCACTTTCAGGTTCGGGGGAAAATTTTAATCAAAAGGGTGCACCTTACAGTAATGAAATTACTGTATTTGTAATAAGAACTTTCAATTTATTTGTTTAAATTTTCTTTTTTGCCTGTTTCCATGCTGGCTGAATACCAGTCTTTTCTCTGACTGAAATATTTGTTAAATTATGCATTTATTTTGAACCAACTTCTTCTTTTCTTCTTTTGTTGTGAAATGAAAATTAGTAAAATAAATAAGGAGAGAAAAGAACTTGCAAGACACTTCAGTACACTTGAGAAGAATGTGTTTTCTTAAGTCTGTTGTGTTTAGCTGCAATTTTGTGTGATTTTTGTTTAACTCTTAGGAGGCTCAAACAAAAAAAAAATCTTCATTATTAACAATTAAAGCATCCTCCACACTTTTGCTGCAGTTAAAACCTCTACAGTTTCAGACAGCTTCTAAGGACCAGACTCCTTTTTAGACTTGGCACCCCTCCATCTGTGCTTTGTGGAATGGGATTTAAGTGTAGAGCTAAAGCCAACTAAAGTATCATAGGGCTCCTCCTTTGAATTTTTCATCTCTTGAGATATTAATTGAGATGTCTACTGTCTGCTTATCCCTAAGCACATTCACTGTCAGCAATTATTTAAGTTAGAGGAAGAATAATGTAAGGCCTCAGAAAGAAATGCTGTTGTTTCAGTCATTTAGATGTAAAGATTTCACCTAGAGAAATTGTCATTAAGGGAGATGCAGTCATGTAGTATTTATATTGGAAAGCACACATATAAAAATGACAAAATGATTATTTCATTCCTGGCAGGGAAAGGAGAGGAAAAGACTATGATCTAGGTTGCTGGTGGGGATGAGTTTACAATGTAAGGTAATGGAAGTTTTGGTTTTGGGTTTTCAAAAGTCTTTCAGTGTACAGAAATATATATTTGAAATTGTCAGTTATGTAACAGTCCTCTGGTTTTGCTTCTCAAGAGCTGGTGACTTCTACCTTCTACTGATTTTTTTTTTGTTTTCATCTCTGAAACAGCTTACCCAGCAGATGCAAGAGGCAAAAATTATACAGATTTTACAAGACAATAATGCAAAACCTATTTAGTGACTTGTGATACCTATTTATAGAATAATTCATAAGAAAATTTCACTTTGAGTATTTGCATAAAATCTTTGTTTTTTGGCTTTCCTTCAGTTTTAGGTTTCCTTTTAGAAAAAGGTGTTCAGGAGTTACAATACCATTTAAACTGTTTTTTAGCTTTTGTGTTACAGAAAAGAAAAATAATTTGTTGAAAGAAATTGCCTGGTATGTCCAAGAATCTGATGAAGGAAAATGCTTTACAAGTTCAGTGTTAATAATACATCTCTAATCCAGTAGAGGGAGCTGGCATGCTGTTCTACTTTCTTAGTGTTTGTACTAGACATAGGTGTTTATCTAACACAACTATATTTAATTTCAATACGGTCTTTATCTTTAGAACAACAAATTATTTTCGTAAGAATTGTCTTTTAGGAAAACTAGACAGAGTTGCCTTTCATATATCTTTTCTGTCTTTTCTATTTCTGTTTTTTCTATATTAATGAATCACAGAACCGTGAAGAGGTGAAGAGACCACAGTGGTCCAGCAGCCCTGCTGAAGTAGAGTCATCCTAGAGCACAGGGCACAGGATTGTGTCCATATGAATATCTCCAATATGGGACATTTCACAACCTCTCTGGACAATCTGTTCCAGTGCTCAGCACTCACACAGTAAAGAACTTCTTCCTCTTGTTAAGGTGGAAATTCCTGTGCATCAGTTTCTACCCTTTGTCTCTTGTCCTATTGCTGGGCACTATCAAGAGTCTGGGTCCATTCTCTTGATACCTCCCCTTCAGATACTTAAAGACATGGATAATATAATTTCTCAGCTTCCTCTGCTCTGGCCAGGGCCAGGTCTTAGAAGAGAGATATTCCAGTCCGTAACCATCTCTGTTGTCCTCGCTCTGTTGCCCTGCTCTAGGAGCTCCATGTCTCTCTTGTCCTGAAGAGTCTTTAAAGTCAGTTTTCTTTTGGAAATAATTATTTTTATCCCTTCACAAGAATTATGAAACAAAACGTGTGAGTATTAGTAGCCTACAAAATTGGTTCCTAGTCTGTGTACCTAATCCATACAGTATAACCACAGAAGAAAATATACCGAGTAAAAAACTCTGAAACAAGTATAATCTAGCAATACAAATGGCATACTGGTAGGTCTGTTGTATCACAAATGTGAGATATTTATTAAGGTCAGTTGTTGCAGTTTGAAGGTGTTTCATTCTGGGTTTTGTTTGGTCTCATGTTTTAGCAGATTATCTGCTTATATAAATAAGATCACTGTTTGCAAAAATTCTTTACTAAAGAACCTAGATCTAATCTTTAGTTTTAATATCAAACAATGCTAAAGAGTGAAGTTTTCATTACCAGTACATGTACTGCAGATTGCTTTCTTTCCCCAAAACACTTATGCTTATTGTCATAAGCTGCTTTACCTTGCAGCTTGGGATGGAAGGAAGAAAATTCATACTCTTCCTAAAATTGCCAAATTCTTTTGGATTGTGTCCTGATGAAAGGTGTTTCAATAATAGCTAGAAATAAAATGAGAAAAGGCTTTTACATTTTTACTATTGAAATGAAAAATATTGTTTATAATGTAATGGAGAGTATCAGTCTTAGAACAAATGAGATTGGAAGGGACCTCTTGAAGATCACCTGCTCAGAAAGGGTCACTGACTCTGTCCAGATGCCTTTCGAATAGTTCTGAGGATGGACACTCCACATCCTCCTTAGCCAAACAGAATGTGCAAAACAGGACATAAAGGGATGAATAAAAGGTAGTCCATAGTACTGTAAAGCTTGTAGCACTAAATAATCTTCCACAGTTAAATCTAATGACTCAACAGTTCAGACAGCTTAGTGTGGAATTGTAGCTGATGAGGTCATTTTGAGAAAAGCTAGTGTTTTGTAATTTAGGCATTGCATATTTAAAAATGATGCAATAGAGTGATTTTTTTTAAATACTAAAGCAAAATATAAAACCTCAAAACCTGCAGAAGTCTAGTGTTATATTGAATAAAACATAGAAAGTGATACCAGAGATTTCAGTCTATTTTGTAGAAGCAATACATTTGCTTCTTCCATTTTTTACCAAGCAAACAATCCGTGGGACGTCATAATTTTGATTAAGAGATTTTATTCCTACGTTAAAGTCATAAGGCCTGTTCTCTTTTTATATTTTTGTTCTTACTTTTTTCCTTTATATTCTCAGTAGATAGGTTTCTAAAAGATAATCCTCCTAATCAGGATTAAACACATTTTAAAAGTAGAGTTCTTTCCCTCCTGAAGGAACTTGCGCACTGGCAGGGGGAGCAGCTTACTTCTACAAGTGTAAACCTCCCTGCCATTTAAGGGTTTTTATTCTGTAGCAATACATATTATGATGCCTTAAGCTTTAAAAATGTGGCAAATTAATATGGCATTGTGATAAACTGACAAATTTGATTCTTATGTTGCAGGAACTGCTCAGTCTCTTGGTGTTTTGCTGTGATATTGTTACAGTGGTAGGTATTTTATAATGGAAATTTTGATGTTGAGGGTCTTGCAAGGACTACAGGTGGGCATGAAAGTAGACTTTGATTTGCTATTTTTCAAAGTACTCTTCTTATCTGGGAAATTGGCAGCAACGTTGAGGTAAAACCTTAAAGTCAGGGTTATCTTTCTTTTATTTCACTACTTCCATTTCAGGAATATTGAGTAATAAAGGCAGATATGAATTTAACTTGCAGGGTACCCAGACATCATCTTAGCCAGCCATTTCTGTTGAGGATCTATGCTGTGAGACATGTTGTGACTACTGTCCCTCTGCAGAATTGTGATGCTGGACTTCAAAGCAGACCAAGTTTCTGATTTTTTGTGCAGAGAAATTGAAATGATCCAAAGCTATAGAATAAAGGGCAACAAGTGCAGAATCCATTCTGTAACTGTGGCACACCTCTCAAATTTAAATTTTGGGAGGAGGGCGTGATCAAAGGAGGAGATCAAACTTGGCTTAGTCTATTAGTCCTTTCTTTCTTTCTTTCTTTCTTTCTTTCTTTCTTTCTTTCTTTCTTTCTTTCTTTCTTTCTTTCTTTCTTTCTTTC
>PYHW01010620.1:2608265-2646485 GCA_013186435.1 Turdus rufiventris | reverse complement strand
CCCGAGCCGAGCCAGTAAACGCCGCCATCCCACGATTGTTACTATTTGGCAACTTTGTTGCACGCGGGTCCTTGCTGCCAACGACAGAACGGCTAATAATCGGGTGCGGCTTGTGTATGGACAAAGACATGAACTTTGCTGACACACCGGGAATGCGGCTAATACTCCGTGCGGCTTATATTCGTGAAACTACTGTACTACTTCTATTTATCAATTTCCAGAGAGTGTACCATGAAAGGCTAGGAATTCCTGACTTATGTCAGGTTATATAAAAAATAGTGCAGAAACTGGAAAAGAAAGCAGCAGTATTAGTCAAATTGTGAAGCAAAGGGTCATTAAGGAAATAATTTACTGAAATGGCCATCTCTAGTCTATTACCCACAAATTGCTGCCAGGCACTCAACAGCTCTCTGTGAAAAAAGAAGGCAAATCACTCTCACAGAATTTTTAGGAGAAATTAATCTTTAGTTCTTTTATAAAATTAGGTAAACCAAGGAGGCTGTGTTCCTCAAGATGAAAGACATGAAAAATACCTATCCTTTGCTTTTTACCCAAATTAGATTTTTTGCATCTTCAAGTAGTTTTACAAAATGTCCCATTTTACAACATAATCTGTCTACATTTTCACCCAATGCACTCTTTCCATTGCCTGCAAAGATTAATCTTGCACAGTTTTGGTGTACTTAGCTATGTCATAACTTTCTTTTTTAAGGGTACATATATTTACATAGATGTAAAGTACATTTAATTTTTGAGTGTGGTTAATCTTTAACATTTAGCCAGCTTTTCAAGCCATATTAAGTCCTTCTCTTAAGATATGAACAAACCCTTTAAATATGGCTTATGCCTTGCTGAATGCCATGAAGAATGCTGTGATTGTGATAAAATTTAAAGAAACTAAAACAGGTATAATGTGTTGGATCCTAGTAAAAACTTACTTGAGCCCGGTGTCTGATTTTTAATATATGGCTGCAAAATGCTTTTTCACACTTTTTAAATAGTTGCATTCTTTTTGCTTTTTCTAACAGAACAATACAATGGGAACTCAATTTTGAATATTTTTAAAATAAACTCACAAGTCAGGGAAATTTGTGTAACTTCGCTCATCTGGGAAAAAGAGATGGAGAAAACCACTCAATTTTCTACTCAGCTTCGTAAACAAAAAAACCCAAACAAAATAAAAAAACCCTATTAATATATTTCGAATTTGGAGAGCTTAATTCCATTCTTCAAGTATCTAGAAATGGTTGTTTCTGGGTAAGGTAGATAATGCATGTTCAGATAACTTCTACTGGTTGATATTCACTGAGTTTATAGGAAGTTTATCCTGGATCCATAGGTTTTAAGACTTTTGCTCCACAAGAAATATATATGTGAAGAAAGCTCATAACAACATAGGAAGAAATACTTTCTGAGGTTTCATAGTTTTCTAAAGCATTCGTTTTGCCACAGATCATCAAACTTACTCAAGGTTTTCTCAGAAAACTCTGTGTGTGAGCATCATGCAGTGTGTACTTGATTAATTAATTCTTTCTGGGTTATGAATACGTTCTGTGCTCAAAGCTTATTAACCTTTGGTTAATTTGAGGTGATGGGCTTGTTTGATTTGCTCTGAACAAACATATCAGTTGGGTTTGGTGTAATAATATATATATATACATACACATAGGTACTTGAATCAGCATATTGACTTACAGATGGTGTACTTAGAATTGTGTATAATAGACCTGAAAAAAATTAACTAAATTTAGCATTTAAACACTGAGTGGCATAGTTTCATTCTCTGCCAGTTGTCCTTCAATATTACCTCAAATAACTTATTAAGTAAAATATCCCAATAGCTTGAGGGTAGATGGACATGCTGAAACAATGCTCTCTTTATTTTCTCTTTCTCTTACCTCCCTTGCCCTCTGATATATTTTATTTTGTAATTTTGGTATAATTCACAGCTTCTTTTGTTATTTCCCAACAGCATTTCTTAGCAAATCTGTCTAACTCCAAAGTGACTATGCTTATTCCTTCTCAAATTTATCTCAAAATCCTTGAAGGCAAGTATTGCTCTGTTTTTTTCAATATTTCCTTCTCAAATTTCTGGATCTGTTTCAACATAGTTCCAGACTCCTGTGAAAACAATGATACTCAGTTCTGTTTTTCCCATAATGCATTTCATTAGGAGTAACATACATTTAAAAAAAATATTTTTGAGAAGCTCTCTGGAACATAACCTCTGGAATAGTCACCACAAAGGAACATGATTTGAAACAACAATGTATGCCTTAAGACTTCTGTAATATCATGGACACTCCATGGCAAATCTACATTGTTTTGAAAGTGTTTGAAGAAACGTAAAAGATATTACAACACAAACTAGGGATATATAGAGCTGTTAATAACCACTTTTCTTCACCAAGATAAGTCAGCCAAATTCCACCAGATCTGAAAAACTGGAAGTGGTTTATTTCCCTATTGCATCTTCAGGTATAGGCATCTAATAAGTGTTCGGCTTGAATCTTGAAGAAAGTTGTGTATGAAAGTACACAGAGTTTCCTAACAAGTTTTTTCTTTTTTCCTCAGGAAATTTTCCAACTTCTCCAAGTCTTATTTAGTCTTACTCTGTCGAGGCTAAATCCTTAGGTAAATTAACTTTGCAATCTAGTTGGGCCTCCAAAAGTTAGGAAGAGCAAGATGAGTGTACTGTTTTTCCCGCAATACCAAGGATTATTGTTGTGCCCCATGAAATAAATCTCTGTACTTACAAAAGCTATTACAGCTTAGCATGTGTTTAATGGTCTCAGACACCTCTGTGATTTTCACTCTCCATTTAAATCAGTTCAGGATCAGGCATGCTCTGGGAAAAGTGTAATCTGCACGTTTATACTTATGCAGCATGAATGTTAAGCAGACCGCTTCCTTTCTATGCTCATCTTTTGCAATATTTTCCTTTGTAATCTTTCAAAATTACCATCGTTGAAGTTTATAATTGAGGGTTATGAAAATACTAACTTAATCATGTGTAATTTTCTCCAGTCCTCTTCTGATCTTTCATATTTGGGAGGTTGTAAATGGAGCCTCGTGATATTTCTGTCCACTGAAAATTTGTATGAATATTTTTTTTTTGGTCTGCAGATTTTATTATGCTGATATTATCTTCTTTGCTGTGCTTGGGGTGTAGTGGGTTTTTCCTCAGATACTTGCTTGGTTTTGCCTGATTTTCTCATACCACTGCATATTTTCCCTTCCATATAATAGTGTTAGTGTTTTGCTCACCTCCAGATCCCAGATAAATTATACATATCCATGTATCTATCAAGAACATGAAAATGGTCTTAATTTTGAAAAATGGTTGTTTTACTGATGTCAGTAAGTCTTTACTTTATTGAAAGGTATAGGAGAATAAAATATCTCTGCTTTTTTCCCCTAGATCCTTTTGGTGGCACTGAGGTAGAATATTCTGTTTATTCTCTTTTTTTTTCTTTTCCATGTATGTGATAGTTCCAGTAATTGCAAAATGAAGTGTTTAGAGGGAATACTAGTTCTTAGTTGCTTCTGTTGAAGATTTCTAGCTATATTTGAACATTAAGGTATGGAATAGGCTGTATGACTATTTACTTCAAAAACTTGGAGAATCCATTTTCAAACAACTACTTTTGATTGTCATTGGAGCTGATGCTCCAATGTTGTTTAAGTTTTTTCAAATAATGACTCTGTCACCCCTGTCAATAATGGAGAACTGCAATTATGTTACTCCTAGAGTATTCAAATGGATGATACAATGCATAGTGGGTTTTTTTTTTGTGAAGACAAAAGACACAGGCAAAACAAAAAACTGGAGAAAACGGTTCCTCTGGCTACACATCCTATCTATCATATTGTGTGCTTATTTATTTTGAGTATAACAGACTTCCAGAATACAGTACTGGAGAGAAAAAATTATCAGAAAATGATATTACCTACATCAGTAATCAGCTCTCAAGTAAGACTTTTATCTTTAATGTCTTGAAAATTATTTAGGAATAAATTTACTAGCTGTAAATTTAAATGAGTGAGTTGCTTTACACCAATAAATCCACTCTTCTTATTTTTAACACAGCATAACTATTAACTTGTTAAAAATAATCACAATTCCTGAAGACTCAGCAAGTGCTTGAGAAAGAAATAAGCTTGATTTCTCCCTGACTATGTTTGAAACAACCCAGTAAAATGCAGTAAGGTTATCTTCAGATCCAGATAAATGTTCACAATATTGAGTCATAATGTCAGTATTTTATAGGCTACTTATTGTAGAATCCACTGCATCCTTACCTATATTTTCTTCCAGTCTGTATGTTTTCTGGGCCTTTGATATGATAATAGAGTTGTTAGAAAATATTTCCCAGTGTTTGGACTTAGAGTAGGACCATCATCAGAGTGAAATATAGTCGTAACATTATTGAGGTGTTCCCATGTGCTGCATCTTGGTGTTAATTAATGTAAGATACTCATGCATTCAGCAGCCAGTAGTAAAATTCCTGCTGAACTTTATTTCCTACTAGACCCTGAATAATCTGTGAGCTGAATGTTTTTTCAGTACTTCCTGATTCTGTATTTTCTGGGACACATTTTTTAAAATAACCACTGTAAGATGGATGAATCCTACAATATATCCTTTTGCCTTTTAGTTTGCTTTCTGCCAGCATAAATAAAATCTGACACAAGGGTACAAATATTGTTAGTGTTCAAAATTAAAAAGAGTGAGTAGCTCTCTTGTGAGGCTTATGTACATTCCAGCAAGGGAATGGAATTTTTGAGGAACTTGTGCTAAAAATAGAAAAGTACATTTAGTAGTTCATTGATTGCTTAAAATAGGGAAACATATTACAACTTCTGCTGATAAATGTAGATAGCATGTAAAATGTCAGTTATACAGATACAGTTCACAGTTCAACTAAACTTACCTTCCTTGCATTAATTTATTGACAGGGGCACATTTATTTTACTCCTCTGTATTTTGTTTCTTGGTCAGTTAAAAAAACTCTGCAGTCATCAAAGCTCTTTAGGATGTTATGCAGGTAATAGAAGAAAATTGACAAAAAATATCGGCATCAAGTCTTAGCCACCAAGTAATTTTTCTCAATTATTCCTTTGGCAAGACAAATATGTTTTTGTATGCAAAACTTGTTGTTGTAGTTAATTATCTCTGTAGATACAGCACATCAATAAGATTTTAATTAAGAAGTTCTCTGGTTATCTCTTTAGCAATCTGTTTTGGAATAGGATTGTAACTGCTAGGTAATGAAGATGCTGTGATATTTCAACTCTAATTTAAAGACAATTTTCCTATACAAGTCCATGGCCTTCTCTCTTAGAAGTTACCATCAGAAAGCTTACCAGAAGTTTTCTAGATGAAGTTATTTTCTCTTGTCAGTTTTGGTAATGATAAACATAAACTCTTGGAGATTAGATTGCAGAAACAGTGAAAGTCAGTGAACTGATAATTGTCATGGAACAAAAAAAGATTCATAGGTTTATAAACTAATAAAAACATTATTGAAATAGTCTAAGATTTTTCTTATTTGTGTAAAAGTAAATAAATTAAAGTATATATTTACAACATTTAATATATTATTATGAAGAAATACTAATTAAATTGACTTTTAAAATTTGCACCGGATCAAAAAGGAAATATACGGGTAGGATATCAGGTTAAAATTTCAGTAACTTCTACAGTTTCTTATTTTAGTCAGTATTTTCTGTCAAAAAGAATATATGAGGAGTTTAAAGTGAAAATAAATGTATTTCTTTCAATAATTGACACTTATGTGCTCTGCACAATAATAAATAAAATAAAAATGAAAGCTATCTTTTTCTCAAGGCACTTGGAAAAGTGATCTGAGTGCCCCAAAACACTAATGTTGCTCTGAAGCACAGTCAACCACCAAGCACATGAATTATGTACCCATTTTGAATCTCTATTCATGCATACCACAGAGGTGGTCTGCAATGCTCTTATAAATTCTATTATCAGCACTACTAACAATGGATCCACTGAGAGAGTTGCATCTTAAAGATTTTAATTCGAAGTTGTGACTTCATGAAGGATATATTAAGTTACAGTACAACTATTTGCCTCTTTGACATAATTTTTTAAATTCAGAATGAAAATGTTTATGTTCCTGCAACTGAGGCTTGAATGTGTCAAAAAACCCAAATGAAAACAAAAGAAATGCAGTTCATGATATATATCAGCTGAGGTGATGGCTTTTTTTGGTCCTGAATGGCAGACTGTGAATCCAGACAGAAGTATTTAAAATCTATTTTTTTCCTTCCTTTGTCTGCCTCTCAATCTAATTTGCATATTGCTGCCAAAAGCAATGCTTCTACATTTGTTTAGACACCGTTCCCAGGCAGAGCACTAGCCTCTGAAACATTATTTTAGCATATAAACTTTACAAGGCAAGATAGATTTTTACAAAGAGGTCATCAGCTAGTGTAATTTTTTTCTGTAGTTCTGTATTGTAGGATCAATGTAACAATTATTCAGACAGCACAACACAGACTTGTGGCTCTATGTACATACCTGTGTTGACTTAGGAGTGCATGAATCCCAGAACAATAAAGCAAAACTATACATAGCTAGTGAAGTGTCTAAAGAAATGGTCCTGTCAGGCCACCTTGGTCAATTCTACAACTATATGCAAACAGTTTTTCTTCTCAGTTTTTCTATTTTACTCCAAAACTTTGTGCAAGATGAGTGTCTTTTCTAATCTATCACCTATAGCTTTATTTTTATGATAATGGCTGAGGACTTTCAGTAGTATAAAAATGTTTTGGATTTTATGTCAATAAGCTGTCATTAAACTACCCATTACGTTAAATATGCATTCATGATTTATTTTTGTTTTTATTTTTATTTCTTTTGGCCTTTAACTGTGTTTTACCACTACTGCCTCTACTGTGTAGCTCATTTCCTAAGAAAAAGGACAATTTGAGCATGTTACTCTACAAAATTATCTTTTTCTCTGAGTGAAAAATCTTTACAGTAACTGCAGTGATGTCCCATTCTTTGTTGCATGAGCAGGAAATCTATTTCTTTGCAGTGAATAGATACTTATAGTAATCACCAACAGAAGAAAAACTACTTGGCTTTTAATGGCCACATGATGGAAGTGTTTCTTAATTTCTTTTTGTGCATTTTAGTTACTGCCTGGTGTTGCTGTACCTCAGAATAAATGTTTCTGTTACTAATGGAAACACTAACAAAAGTGGACTCAATTCCCCTGACTCAAGTTATCTATACCAGTCTCTTAAAATTATGCATTGAATTCCTTATCATGTGTCTTACCCTTTGGAAGAAGTTTATATATCTTGCTCTAATTAACATTGATCTTGTTCCTGATGTACTGAGCTCTCTGTGGAGTTCATAGTCTCTTGAGGTCTGTCCAGAGAATTAGAAGTGGGCATATTCTGATTAAATATTTTATCAGACCCTTTACAATCTATTTTCCCCTAATTCCCTTGCTACAAATGGGAGTATAGTATTGACCCAATGAAGATAATATAGAAAATGTGGAAGAAAATGATGATATATTTCCTGTTTAATTTTTTTTTCCTGAGATACAATGACCTAAGGATAGAATTGAGACGGAGGTCTAACTCTTTCATTACAGATTTCCATTCTGTATAAATGTCATCCACACAAATGATGGAAGTAACAAATATACCAATATCACTATGTGCAACAATACACTTATATTTTAAAAACTCCTCTCTTGTTTTGAAGGGTGCATGTTTTATATTTAGAAACAAACAGAGTTAAACACAAGGAAATCAATGGACTGTCCTGGTTCAGCTGGATGAGTCCTGGTTTGGAATGATGAGAGGCAATATGTTAAGACAAGTAGGATGCAAATATATTTGTCAAATGGGTTTCTATTATTTGCATTGTGTCAAACAATGCTCAGAATCAGTGTATGGAACTTCTTTTTCAATAAATATTTGCTGATTAATTGTACAAAGCCAAAATTTATTTTCACTCATGTTAGTACAACTATACTGCAGGTTATGTGGGACTAAAGGGAATACTACAGCGATCCGTGAAACTTCTAACTGAAGATAGATCACTTCACTAATGAGGGTTATGTCCATTTTCCCACCACAAATTCTCATTTTGTGGGGAAAGTGAAGTCAGTCCAATGGACAAGTCTCAAAAATGCTGATTCTTGTTAATGAACTTTGCTATACATTGTGTGTAAAATGGCCTGTGTAGCTCTGTGGAAGTGGCCAGAATTTTTAGACAGTGAGTGGTTATGGGGGTCAGTTAGGTGCTAGGATGTGGATCATAACAGTCAGTATGCAGAACTGGATGATATCTAACATGCTAAATAATAGGAGGGAAGCATTAATGCAAGATGCATTGAATACATTTTTGAGCTTCCAGCTTGGAGATGAAGGTATGAACTCATATTTTTCAGGGTTGGCCCTTCTGCGGGATTTGTGCACCAAGTCCCTTTACAGAGCAAGTGATGTGTGTGCATCATTTCAATTACACATTTTTGTGGATTTTGAATTCTTTCCTATCTTAGCCTTCATGCATTCCTTAGTCAGACAATGTTCAAAGCCAGCCTTCAAGAACCATCAGGGTTTAGTTTGTTCAAGAAGGGGAGAACTTCTTGTCTTTTAGTTATTTTCACCAGAGCTGTTCAGTTTTGCTTGGGATTACAAGAGGACTGCTGCATTGAAGAGAATGCCTGGGCCACTAAGTACAGATCTATAGATCTCCTGCATGGTAACCACAGCCACCTGACACACCATCATTTGAAGTAGTTAAGCCTCTATTTCAAATCTGATTGGGTTTTTGATCTAGAAAATTCTTCTGAGGTTCAGCACATCACTTTTCTGATGCTTGCGAAATATTAAACATCTAGCCAAACTATATGTTGGCAAACTGGTCAAAGCAGAGGAAGTGAAAAGTGGATCTCTATCTGTACAGTATTTAAGGCTTGGAAATCTATAGGAGTGCAATAACGTACTCTGAGTATCCCAGGTTTTAGGGCTATAGGGTATATCTCATTTTGGGATTGCGGAGGCATTTGATGTGAAGCTGTTATGAAGCTCCTCAGTGCTACCTCTCCTAAGATGCTACTAGACATGATGCAACAAATGTGTAGGTGAGACATGGTGCTCTCAAGTGGGTAAGCTGCTCCAGCTGACCCTGCTTAAGCTGGGAAGGTGGACTAAATGTTCTCAAGATGTCCCTTCCAACCAAAATGGTTTTGTGGTCCTTCTAAAAAGATACAGAAAAGCAATTTGTCAACATCTCTTTTAATGTGGGATGAATCTTCCTCTAGAGAGACATGTCCATGAATTCCTGCAAAGATATGATCTATATTAGATATCTAGCTCGCAGGAAAATGAGAGGACTACACTGATTAAACTTAAGAGTTTGAGGGACTGTGGTCTTTCAAATCTTAACATTCAGATTTTGTTTTGTGAAGGAAGGGGCCTTGCACTTTAAACATATGTTCCATAGTCAGGATAAATTCGAACTGCTATTATTTCTGCACAGTGAAAAACAGTTTTGGTTGTTCTACTGTATTCTTAACTCAGTGGGTTTTTTTAAAATATTTTACTGACTTTTTACTGGCTGCTACTTTATAATATATACTGCAGCCCTTAGGTAACTAAAGCATAGCAGAGAAAATGAAACTGTTAGTACTACGTAAACACGACGAGCTGGTTTGAATAAGTGCATGATATTAGTTAGGAGGCAAACTTTCATTATATGTGTAATGATAGCAAAAGATCTGTTATAGATTTGTGGGTTAATGAAGTATGTGAATAATTCTATTACTAGGCTGCAACCCAGCAGACCACTCAGTCCTCACTAAAGGTAACATTACAGTGGTAATGACACAGAAGAGTAGAAAAAAGAGAGGTTGACTCATGCCTTCAATCTATTTTTGAATCATACTTTGAATAATGTCCTACTTTTCTGTTAAAAACGACCAAATATCTCTCTGGTGGAAATATTAAAGTCTATGCCTCCTTTAATTTCAGCATCCCTTCCACATTTGATGATAAGTTATAATGAGGACATAGAGACCTGCATTAACTAGTGATAAAAGAGGTACCTATTATCTTTGTGGAATGATAACTGAAATGAGAAAGAGTCTTCTGATAAACTGTTGGGTCTTTTGACTATTCTAAAAATAAGTTTCCAGGGCTGCAATAAAAGGTGATAAGTCCAGGACTTCCCACCAAAGTTGTTATGATATATGAGTATCTGTCTCTAAAATATTTGATCTTTGAATCTATTTGAGTCTCAGATAAATACTAGTACCTTAATGTAAGCTTTAAAGCAGCAAAGGAATGTAAGAACAGAGAACCTGGACCTATGAGACTTACTTGTTGTATAAGCCTTTTCTCTTTTGTCCATCTTTCCAAACTTTCTCATCCTCCAGATAACAAATGGTGCTAAGTCCTGTTATGAAGATGGATCCACCTGAACAATTTCTCAACCCTGTTACAGAGGACAGTTTCTGAAAGATTAGGATAGCGATGCCTGCATGGATATGCATTAACTATGATTAAAATATAGAGGCTTATTGTGAGAAACTTCAAGTGAACAGCTGTGAACCATAGTCTTCCTTCATGTGATAAAGCTCCAAGTAATCATAAAGTTTTGCAGTACTGAAAAATTAGAGTTGTGAGTTTAGTAATTTTGATATCTTGTTCTTTATAGGTGTTGATAACAGGTTTGGCTATGGCCCAGTAAAAGATAATAGAGGAGTCATTTTCTTTAGTGGTTTTTTTCATTTCAGAGTTAGCATTTATTCTCTGTTCTATTCAATATGAAAAACTTGGAAAGTGTTGAAAAGAGATGAAAAATAATAGAGGAGCTATCCCACATGTGAAGACATTCAGATATCAGAATAAATTTTGTAGGAGATATTAAATTATAGCAAATGCTAAGAAATCAGGAAAATAAAATATATTGCACTCAAAGACTGAATGGAAACTATGAAACATTAACTGCTCATGTCTAGGAAAGGAAATGAACAGCAGCAGAAGCAGAAAAGAAACGGATAAGGCAAGCAATAGCAATGGACTATCATAAAGGGTCTAAATATTTAGAGTTCAATCATCAGGTCCTTAAAGAGAATATACCTTATATTCCAGAGGTGACTGAACTAAAGTCATACAGAAACATTTTCTAGCAAAGTAATATGCAGCATACTTTTCTACCTGTATTTGCAACAGTGATTTTAAATTTTCTGGTTTGGGGGTCTGGTATTTAAGTTAGATGACTGCACATTTTGGAGACAATTTGTTAGAACTGAAAGGAAGCAGAAAGACTTACTAAAATGTCTTTAGCAAACAACACACAGCAGGTGAAGATAATCCATCCATCCATCCATTCAGCATTTCAATACTATGTCTAATGGTATTGTCTAGCTATTCAAGCTGTTTGACAAGCAAACAATATATGAGCTTCTCAGCCTAGACACTTTCAAAGAAAATTTTCTAACCCTATAGGCAATATACATAGTGGAAAATCATCTACTTCAATAACATTTCTGCTATATTTTTGAGTCACCAAGAGTTACAGAAAAGAGCTATAAACATGTTTTAGCTGTTATTTTTCAAGCAGTTATTTAAAGATGCCCCTTCATAGTGTGTTTCTTCTTCAGTGTTCTGAGGAAAATAGCACCTGAAAAGTAAATTATCCCCAACCTGGGGCTCAAGAAGTCACTAATTTTCAGTTTTATTTTCCAAAACAATGAGACCAAATGTCTACTAAATCTAAAGAACAATTGCATGGTATCACTAAAAAAATTAAAGAACTACCACAAAAGTTATTTGAGTCTAAGTTGTCTGCTGGTATTGATTTTTGAGAGAAGAGCAGCCCTACCAGCACTAGTTAATGTAAATTGTATTGCTAAGGAGAGCAATACAGTAACTCAAAAATATGACCTGGAGATTTCACATCAGAAGTGTGAACTATAATTACAATAAAGCTCTATCTTTAGATAGAGAAGTAAAACTCCTAATCATCGCCTTAGTAACAGCTTCGCAGATTCATTTTTAAATCTTTGTAAGTTGTTTGTAGTTTATAACTGGAAGCTGTTTACTTGGTGTTTAGCATATAGAGGTTTTAAATGTATGTAACCTCTTTTTGCAGGTTCTGTTCTCCTAGGGAGGGGAAATAGGACCACTTTTCAATGCTATTGGCAGGGAAATGTGCATGGCCTCATGTGTCACTTGAAATGAGCTGATTTTACACACTAAAAGGTTGTCCACCTAGAGATGAAGTTCATCCACACTTCTGTCCATCAATTTCCAGTCCTTATAAAAGAAATCACATCAGTCTGTTACAGAAAACAAGATTTGAAATAGAGACCTTGCTCAAAGCCAGGATGAACTGTATTTGTGATAGGTACTTCTTCAACTCCCTTCTGGAAATAACCAGTGATGAAAATTCCATGTTCTCTTTCAATATATAATTTTCTTTACTACTGAAGATTTTTCTTACTATTGAAGAACTCTCTAAGGAAAAGCATTCTGTGTTCTAAATCACAGATCATTCTCAACACTCAGCTGTCCTACCACCATTTGATTTGTATCCCTCAGCTGCTGTGACCAGACTGGAAAGTGTGCTAAACTTTGCTTGTAAGCTTTCAGCTGGGAGGGTTATTTCACGCTTTAAAATGAGGTTTCTATTGTGTGTATGCATTTTAGCAGCTTGATGTTCATGATTCCTGATCACATTATGATTCACTGTATCTCCCTTGCTTCCACAGAGTGTGGTATGGAATTCTGCCTCCATCCTTAGTAAACAGCATCTTTTTCTGTGTGCCTTCTCCCAGTGGAATGTGTAGTTCAAATCCCAATTGATTCTGCTGTCCGATGTGTTTGCTGCTGCTTTCAGCCTCCAGATTGAATGCATGTACTCTCCCAACCTAATCACTAAAAATGTGCTGAATAGTACCAATAGTGGGGCAGACTCACACAAAACCTTGCTTTGTGTATTCCCCCATTTGATTATGAGCTAGAGATGACTCTTCCTGGGCAACACTCTCATTCTCTTTTACCCTATTCTGTTGTATGAACATGTTATGTTAAACAAATGTCAAAAACCTGGATAAAGGCAAAATATCTTCCCCCTACTGCACCTGCCCCTATACCAAAACCTTTAACTCTCTTGCAGAAAGAAATTAGAAGAGTTAAACATATTTTGTTTTTCATAGTGCCCTCCAGCCTTCTCCTTTTCTGTGCTTACAGCTTATTTGTGAAAATTTTTACAGTATTTTCCCAACAATTAATATTTAACTGGTCTATAATTCTCTTGCCCTTACCCACTTTTACTGCATTTTAGAGATACCTCAAGTATTTTTTCTGATCTTCCGTACTCCTCTAGTCTCTTACTAATTCTCAAAACCAAAACTAACAGTTAGTCTTTTAGGCTGAATTTCATAGCACTGTGAAATCAACTGAGAATCACTAGTCGATTCTATACCTTCTGTAACCTGGTAATTGACCACTACAGTTGATGCTAGTTGGCGGCAAGTTTGATCTTTATCACATATTTGCTAAAAGCTGTAGCTAATAATTGTAAATAAAATATTCATATTCTTTCTGGTTTTGTCTGTAAATTACAGTTGCTTTTCATTTCATTTTATGCTTGTCACTAAGGAGTTTGTGAAATATTTTTCCTACTATCCTTTGTGTCTCATGCTTTTTGTGGATGATATAATGTGATAGCTTGTGACATTTTTCTTACAGTACAGAACAAGCTTTGTCCAAGGATTTGTATTTCTTCTCTAGTCTGCATTCAGACTACAAAATCTTGTGGTTGTGTGGTGCAGGATTCCTGATAAGGTATCAGTCTAGAAGGTGGAGAAGCTGATGGTCTCACTAGAGGGCATGGTAGCTTTTCACTCACCCCTTCAGTGCAGTAGAGTCCCAGTGGGTCTTACCTGGATGCAATGGAAAAGAAAATATATCTCTAGCAGAAAATAGTGTATACACATAGAAAAAAAAAGAACAAAACAGAGAAAAAAAAAGAAAGTGAACTCACTGAGATAAAGTCTTCGTTTAATTGATCCCACTGAATCCATTTGTTTAGTAATTTAGAACCCTTCACTTATTGATGCTCCCCATCATGTTCCCCAATTAATCATCCAGTAGTAACATTAACTCTTCAATGCTTGCCAATACTAGTAGTACTTACTATTTTCCAAACCTGTGCTGCTTCAGATAATCCTGAGCAGGTTCATTAATACTTGTGAAACTTTATAAGAAATCAAGACTGAGAAAGGGATACAAAAATGGTATCTTTTATGACCTCCTTCAAAAAACTTTTAAACTGCATTGATTTTCTTCAGTGACTTTGAATTAGCTGACAGTATGAATCTTTCTTCATGCTAATTTGTGATTTGAAAATTTTAGCATGAAATTATAAATGTCATTTCCCACAGCTTTTTCCTGGGGAGACTGACTGCTCATGTCTTTGGTATATGTGCTGTCTGCTGGGTAAAAAATTGTCTGGAAGGCTGTGGGTTATGAGACGTTATGGATGGAGTTACATCCAACTGGCAATTGGTTACTCACAGTGTTCCACAGGGCTCCATGTTGGAGCCAGTCCTGTTTAATATCTTATTGATTATCTGGATGAGGGGATTGAGTGCACTATCAGTGAAATAAATTTGAAGATGAAACAAAAATTGGGTGGGAGGTTGATCTGTTGATCTGTTGATCTGTTGGGAGGTGGGAAGGCTCTGCAGAGGGATTTGGACAGGCTGGGTCGATGGGTGTGAGGTACAGTAAGGTGAAGTTCTGGGTCCTGCACTTGGGTCACAACAATCCCTGGCAGTGCTACAGGCTGGAGGCAGAGTGGCTGAAAAGCTGCCCAGCAGAAAGGACCTTGGGGTGCTGGTTGACCCAGTGAACATGAGCCAGCTGTGCCCAGGTGGCCAAGAAGGCCGATGGCACCCTGGTCTGTATCAGCAATAGTGTGGCCAGCCGGACCCGGGCAGGGATTGTCCCCCTGTGCTCAGCACTGGGGAGGTCACACCTTGAGTGTTGTGTGCAATTCTGAGGTGCTGGGGAAGGCTGGAGCACAAGTCCTGTGAGGAACAGCTGAGGGAGCTGGATTTAGTCTGGAGAAAAGGAGGTTTAGGGGGAATTTATCACTCTCAACCACCTGAAAAAAGGTTGTAATGAGATGGGGAGTCAGTCTCTTCTCTCAAGTAACAAGCCATATGGTGAGAGGAAATAGCCTTAAATCATGTCAAAGATTTAGACTGAATATCAGGAAAAATTTCTTCACAGAAAGGGCTGTCAGACATTTCAAGAGGCATTCCAGGGAACTGTTTTAGTCAACATTCCTGCAGGCATTGAAACACTGTGTAGATGACACTTGGGGACATGGTTTAGTGGTAAAGATGGCAGTGTTATGTTAATGGTCTGACTCAATTATCTTAGAGGTCTATTCCAACCAGATTCTGTGATTCTATGCTTCTACTTCTTCAACATGAGTAAATGTTTTTGCTTTATAAATTTTATATATTAAATAATATATATTTAATAACCATAGCAGCCACCTTATCACTAAATAAGTACAGAAATATTTTTAGCACCCAGCCATTCATAAAAATCTAGCCAGGAAAAGAAGTGCTTAGAAAAAGTTTGATATAAGTTTAGCAGAATGAAATCCTAAGATATACTTTTTATTTGTTATATCATTACTGTAAATTTATGAACCCTGAAGCTGAATGGTTTTTGTGTTTGTAGCATCTCCAGAATGCTAAATTTTTCAAAGATAACCTGTTTATTGTAGAAGCCAAGTGAGAAGAAAAAAGATAAAATCTGATGTGTGTGTGACTGCTGCTGGTTGGGGTTTTTTATGTTGGTATTGTGAAAGCTGTATTGTTTGCAACACCTCCTAATTCTGAAGTATTTTTTACATTTTATCTGTCATCAAAAGGAATATATTCTTGACTTTTTCCAGTGCTTCAGCCAATGTAACATTTTCCCAAGAGAAGCAGTTTTGCTTTGAGGACCATCAGAAGATTCAGTGTTTGTTTGGCAGCACTTTCTAAATATATACAGGCCTAGAACTGAATATTCTTTCATAAGAGAGAAAAATCAAAATACTAAGGAGAGACTTAAGAGGAAAGGAGTTCACAGCGGTAATGTTTGCTTCCAGCACAAATGGCCAAAGCAGTGACTGCTTTCTATAGCAATTTTTTAAACTACCCCTTCCTAGATCAGGAATAACTCTGCCATAGAGACCTGACTCTTAATTTGTTGGTAGAGAAAATATTGCCAGGCGCCTTTACTTTTGCCACAAGCCCTGTGGAGACTAGTGCAAATCCAGTGTCCTGCCTGTCTTTGGGGAAAAACAGGGAGTGTTCTGTTCTCTGATACTGCTGAGAACTAATATTTAAACTTCCTCCTGGTGCTGAACTCAGCAGGCATGTGACGCTTTGGGAGTGCAGTGGGAATGGACAGGGGGCCACTCCTCTAGTGGCGGACTAGGATGTTGGAAGTGTGATAGCAATTAAGTGAATGTTTTTAATCTTGTAGTGGTAGCATTGCCTATGGTGCTCTACCAAAATCACTAACACTCTTCTCCTCAGAGGTGTATAATCAAAGGGATGAGTATGGCTGTTTAAGATTTGAAACCAGAAAAACAGGAAATGCTTACTGTGTAGGTTTTGTCATGTGGATAAAGTAGAGAGCATTTGGTACTTAATAAAAGTAAAACTATTAGATTCTACATTGTCTCTTTTTAAATTGAATAATTGCAAAGGTGTTTCTTAAAATAAAGATGTTTCTGTCTCATCAAAATTTCTCACAAACACCATGAAGGAAGTTGCAATGTGCGGCTTCAGCACTTGCAGAAGAATCGACTTCCCACAACTGTGATTTCAGTCACTGCGATGCAAAATGTATAGTTGCTGCCTCCTGGTCTCTTTTGTCTGGAGCTCCAGGGGTAGTATAAAAAGTGGATGTGTCAGCCTGCCAGGTGGGGCAAATTAGTGTGCATGTGTAGAAGCTGCTATGAAAGAAATGGTGAGGACAGGAGTTGTAGAGTTGCGATTGTGAAGACTTTAATGCTTGTTTTACTCTTTGTCTGGATCAAGTTAATAATTGTTTTTCACTGCCAGGCTGCAGTGCTGATTCTTTGTTTTGTTTGGGTTTTGGGTTTCTTCCTTTGGTTTGGTATTTTTTTTAATTAAAAAATGGGACAAATAAACAATTTTTCTGTTGTTTCAAACATTCAGTTGCACAGAAAATATTTATAAAACACTCCTGCTTTGTTTTTGAGCTTTGACTGAATTAAACCTTGTTAAAATGATCAGAAGGGGAAAAATAGCCTCGGCCCAACTCTTCTCATGGCTTGATTTCTTCTCTCCCCACTGCCCATTACCTGTAATGCTGCTGTTCAGGCTATATTTTAAGACTGAACTCAGAAACCTGAATTTTCCTTTGCTTGCCTCAAATACCTCTCAGCATGAGTTAAAACTTTTAATGGTGAAACTAGAGTTCAGCTTGAAAGATAAATCTGGCAATTTATATGAAAGTTGATTAGTGGTTTTTGTGTTTTTTGGTTGGCTTAGGGTATTTCACATGATCAAACAGGAAAATCTTTCTCAGTAGAAATAATTTGCTGAGTTTCACAGAAGCAGAATTTACCTGAGATCTATTATCCAGATGAGAAAAAAAAGAACAGCTGTCTTTATTTGAATCTGGTCATCTGTTTGAACATGATCTCCTTTTATTTCCTGCTATAGTTCTAATGGGGATATTTCATTTATGTATGAAATGACGTATTTTCATTATCTCCTGAATTTCATATGGAAAATGCTTGTTTTACTGAAAATTGACCTTGCTGCTCGTGGATAGATTGGTGAAGGCTGTATACTATGCTTATGAATGGAAACATTGAGAATATAAATCTGGAAAAAGCTTAAGCCTATCTATTTCTTCACTCTGACTTCAGACAGCGACTATGTTAGATTGCTTTAGGGTTCATGCTGTCATTCTTATTCCAGTTAGGTAGCTGAATACTTTTAAATTTTTGTTGCCCTGAAAAAGGTCAAATCCTTCCTAATTTTGGTAAAGTTTATCTCAAGATTTCAGAGTTTAAATATAAAGTAGACTTTCTAAACACAACATATTTATCTTTGATACTGTCATGCAATTTTGTTTATTTATTTTTTTAAAAGTGTGAGATACTTTTAAATAGCTAAATTGTTTTGTAGTGTATAAGATATTATGCTCTTTAGCTTCAATTTCTGTCATGGCATAATAGGAGCAATGGCATAAAAGCTTTGTTGTAAGCACATATATAGTTGTTTGGTTTAAAGCATGTTTCCAGAACAATACAGTCTCTTTCTGGGATACATTAAATTTTATAGATTTTAAGACGAAGTTTGCAGCAATATCCTACCCTTAAAACTGCCTGTTTTAGTAGATATTTTGACTCTGGTCTTAGCATAATATTTTTCTCCAAAACTGTGCAGAGGTTATTGTGATCTGATTCTTAGGCTTAGGGCTTTGTCTAATTTCAGATCACTTTGGACTGTGCTCCTGGCAAGAGGATCATCATTGAATAGGCTGTAGAAGATGACTGCGTCTTCTTCCAAATGTAGAGACTGCAGGGCATCTTCTTGAGGAACCTTTCCTTTTGTGATCATGTTTTTCCTCTGATTTATTCCCATTAGCAGGAAACAAAGAAGGTAGAGAGCAAATCCTTCATTTTCTTTTTGTCAAAAGGTTTTCTTAACCTGGAAGTAGTTCTCTGGTCATTGGTCAGCTTAGTATAGAATCTGGTATGTAAAGGAGTCTATAATGTTTATAGATAATTTTAGCTACATGTTATGGGTTATTGGCTATTTATGCCTTAGCAAGCATAGCAGTTGCTTGACACAAGTATTTGAGTAGTGCTTTCTAGAAATGGAAACCTCAAGATGAATTTGGTTTATGGATGTAATTTTGGTTTGCTACTATTATGTGCAGTCTTCTTTCAACTACAAAAGTATCCTTTTATTTCATCAGGAACTGGTCTTTGTTTCTATACTAGAACAGATTAAATATTAAAAGTAGTTCAGTAAATTGATGCAAACAAATAGTGCCTTTTATTTCCTGGTGATAAATTGTGATCTAAATTAGGATCACAATTAAAAATACATAATTATCACAACAATTAAAATTGAGTGCAACAGATGGCTTATTACTTAAAATTCTGTTTCACAAATCAGACCATGAGTGTTATAAGGCACTAATTGCCACACTTAAATGTTATTTGGTTGTAAAATCTGTTTAAAGTCACAATCATAGTAACAGTATCTGGAGAGATATGAATTAAGAAAAAAAGGGAAAGACATGCATAATTTAAAAATACACATGCAATTGCTTCCTGCAGTCTAAACAATGCACAGCCCATAGATATATATGGTCTGAAGTGGGACTGCTACTTCCTGCCTTCTCCAGTATTCCACAGCCTCCATCAATTATGTAATGCACTTCTAAAGCATTGCCTAACAAACTATTCCTGTGGGTGAGTGGACAGATGGCACAAGTGTGACAGAGAAAGAGGAGTGGTACTGCAGTGATGCGGTTGATCCACCAGCCCCTGGTCACCTTTCTTCTGAGAGACAGACACATCTGTATCTTGGCCAAGTATGGCTGGAATATATAAGACTGCAGTTTGCTTTCCTGCTCCAAAATGAGGCCATGTGTCCTTGCAATGAAATTATTTTACTGGCTTTTAACTGTTGATGTGTGTATTTTAAGGCTCTAATGGGAACTTCAGTTGTAGACTGATGACAAATCTTTTTTTCCTAACAAATTTTTATTAGATTTTTACCCCAAACTATAACAAATAACTATATACATACTTTGTCAGGGGGACTTTTTAAAAAAAATTTTGTCAATATTTATGATCAAATGTCATTAAAACTTATGTTTTTCCCTCTGACTTCTTTGTGTCCTAATAGTGTTCTTTGCAGGAGCATAAAAATTTGTAAAACAGGAGTATTCACTCTCACAGCAGGAGTTAGGGACCAGAGACAAAGCGTAAAATGAAATTTAAATGGTATAATTTCTAAATATAAGAAGGATAAACCTTTTTTGTCACTATTTTGTGTTTTGAATTGAACTACTTTACTGTGTGATTACACAAACTGGACATAAGTAACAACTTTTTTTGTGTTCATAGAAATGGCAAAGAATATAGCAGAGTGCTCAGTAGGAAAAGAGACATTTAAAGTTACTTCAGGGAACAAAAATCTTCTCTCTTTGCAGATAAACTCAGAATTAATTTCGTACTGCCCCTTGTGTATAACATCTTTGATCCTCAGAGGATTGTGTATGAGAAACAAAAAGTAGAACCTGCTCATGAGACTCTTCTTTTTCCTTCCTCTTTCTGATTTTGATGACAGCTGCTCTGCATTTTGAAAAGTGAAAGAAGTGATGTGTTGAAATATGAGCTAGTTCTGGCTTAGATTGCTTAGCCAGATCTTTCTACAAGGAATCGAATTTTCAGTAACTGAGCAGTGGTTCAAACTGCAGTGCAGAACTTACACATTTTACTGCTACTTTTATCACAGCCAAGCAAGGTATTTCTCTGCTCACTCCTAGCTTTATTTGTTAAAGCAGGGAATGCAGAGGCATGCAATAGAGGTACTGCGTAACCTTTTCTTCATGCTTACTTGCTCGAGGTGTCTGACAGTGCTCGAGTGGAGCAGCCGTGGGGGTGACCAAGACAGAGTCAGGAGAGGTCCTGACACAACATGTGCAAGATTCTGGGAACAGGCTGCTGCCTGTAGCAAAGTGCCTGTTCCATACACCAGGAAAGTCAAGCTGCCTGTCACTGCTGCCTCTGAGAGGAGGGGAAGGAAAGTAGACCTGTGATCATTTCTCAGGGAACTTTTAATCCTCTCTGGCTGCTGTCATTCATAGTCCTTCTCATCCCTCTAGTAGTGATGGCAGCAGCAAGCCTGTTCTCCTAACTCTTGCCTTGTCTTCTTCTTCTTGTAGTTTCATTCTCTTATTCCTGGAGTAATATGACTATGTTGCAAAAAGTATCACTAGCTTTGGTTCAAATTTTCCTGAATTTTAATCCCAGGTTTTTATTAGATTTGTAATGAATATGGAGAAGTTTTTCCTGGTTGTTTGACTTTCTGTATTGTTTGAGATAGTACTGGATACCTGCACTCACTTTGCTGCCAATCTGTGCAAAGTATTTTAGATTGCCTTTTGAAAAGTCTGGGACTTGGATCTCGTCTAAGTATTAAAATTATTTTCTTTTAAAAAGACCCCTACCAATAAGGCAAACACTGGTCATTTACTGAAGAAAACTGTGTCTAAAATGGAGTAAAACATTCTATTCTAAGATTGGTGAGGTAGAATTTTTATTGGCTGTGTATGTTTCCTACAAAACTTTATATTGCAAAGCAAGGTCAGTTGGAGCTTTCGTGATAGGGAAGATTCATACAGATGAAACCACAGTCTAGTTTTTTGCAGGTTAAAAGCATATGGTGAGTTTAATTTAAATCCTATGGAAGTCCAGTCACATAAGGAGCTTGGCTTGATTTACAGGTTTTATTCTGTAGCCACTTTACAAAACTTGTGCTCATTTTTCATGTTTAATGATTCTACTGCATTTTGAGACTATGTGGCCTCCATCTGGTGGCTAATTGAACACCTGAAATATCTTGTTACTTGATAATTAATGATTCTTTGTAGACTAATCAATGCAATGTCTGACTGGTATAATGTGAGTTCAGAGAGAAAGGAGGATAGATTTTGAGTAAATGACTTCTTGTTTATGTGACTCTTCCATGGGGGTGACATGACCACATGAATGAATTCTTGCCATTTAACTGATTTTCAAGTGAAGAGTGACACGGTATCTGATAAAAAATAAAATCATGTACAAATGAAAAAACATGAAATACATATTGAAAAGATACCTTATGGAGTTAGAGAAGTGTTTTCTTATTAGAGATGAAAAAAATCAGGATATATAAACTGAAGAATGTTGTTAAAATTTAGTCTGTTGCGAAATATGATTGCCTATGGAATTTCAGTCAGTAAATGAAGATGAATAAACTTATTTCTAACTTTGATTTTTTTTTGTTCTCAAGTTTCAACTCCTTAGTTTGACAATAAAGCAGGAGTTAAATTTATTACCCTTCTTTATAATGGGTTTAGGAGTGAATGATCTATACTGATACTCTGGATAACACCAAAAGGCTGAGTAATTGTTCATTTAAATATATATCTTACAAGAATGCAGTGGGGAAACTAGGTTTCTACTACTGTGTTTTCTTTGAGCTGTTGAGTTCTGCATAAATCTTCGGATCAGTCAAAATCAGAAGCAGAAAATGCTGCATATAAATAATCCTCACTTGAATCATAACACAGTGAAAATTACAAATTTCCTCTAAATTTTTTAGTTAAGGGTTTTTGATTTTTGGAATAATGTAATTTTTTTCTCATGGCTTTTCAGTATTTTCTAAGAGGTCGGTTGTCATGTCCTCCAAGCATATGCACCAAGGGAACAAGTAAAGGAACTCAATATTAGATAAATTAAATGTTTATCAGTCAAATCAGTAATGCAAAATAGTAGCCAAATATAACCTAGACATTCATTAAAGTGTAAAATATTAAATAAGTATAAAATAGATGTTCATTTTATAGAATGCCTGCAGGACAAACAGCCTGCAGGAGAAGTTTTCAGCATGCAGGTGCAGCCATCACCATGTTATATTGGTCTGTCTGACCTTGATTATGAGGAATATGCAAACCATGACAAAAAAGTTCTTGTCAGCATTTGTTAGCACAGCTGTCTCAGCAGTAAGAGAAAGAAAAGTAAAACTGGAGTCAGCATAGAGGAAGACACAGTCATCAACTTCAAGTAACTTTACCAGAAATGCTCCAAATGATTTATTTTGCAGAGCACCTGGTATCTTTATCAGGAATCTTCTGTAGCCAGCACTGTTTTTTTCACTAACTAGTAGGAGGACGGCTTTATTTTAGGTGTAATTTGTTGCCCAGTGCTGTGCTGTTACTGCTTGTGTTATGGTTTAACTTCAGCCAGGGAATGGAGAGTGACTGACCTGTTTACAGTGGCCTAAGACTATAGCCTGCTTTTGGATTGTGTTGTCTGTGAGATGGTAAGCTCTCTGAAGATGATTCCTGGCGGGTTTTGGCTTTTTTGGGTTGGGGGCAAGAGGCAGTGTCTAAGAAAATATTCAACTTGAGAATTAGAGATTTTGCTTGTCTTTCCAATTTATGTTTTTTGCATTAAAAAAAAAGAAAATAATAATTTAAAAAAATTATATATATAATAGCCTGGTTACATCACTCACCTGGGTGATTAGACACCCAGGTTCTTTATTCACAAGGATATTTATGGGTATCTTTGCAACTCTGAATGATTTTAGTAAAGTTGTTCACTGCAGGATAATCTAAAGGGCTGTACTAAAATGCTGTTTTGGGCAGTAGAGGCTAATTTGAAATTCAGTCTTTGCATATTTTTAAAGAATTTAAAGTCTCAAAAAGAACTGATTTCTATGAGAAATCTAAGAAAGAAACCTATTTTGGTTTTATCCTAACTAATTTTTCTTGTTTTTCAGTTCTGACACCAAACTAATAGGATTTATATGCTTATACTGTTACCTTTGAGCAGATATCTCTATAAACAGGATATAGTGCACAATGGGTTTCTGTAGCAGAGGTACTCATAGGACAAATTCTTAAGGTGGCAAATTCTGTATCTGTAAGGTCAATTCCAAACCTACCAACAGAGGTGAGCTTTAAGAAGACCCTGATGAAATTAGAAGATTAATATATAATATATCTTACTGTGAGAGACTGAAATGTTAATGGTTAGCATCTCACACATTGTAAAGATCAGTAAAGGAGTTTGCCCACTTTACCCACTTTTCACAGGAGGTGAAGTCTTTTTACTCATCCTTTTTCTCTCTTTAGTTCTTTTCCCTATATATTTTCTTAAGAGTGATTTTTATGTTTTCATTTTGCTGCATTACTATAGAGAATAGTAACAAAAATGGCTACATACCTGCTTTCCATTGCGACCAAATTGCTCTAAAACAAACCCTATGTATGTGTATGCAGATATATCCACTTAAAAAGATAAATATATTAAAATATTTATAATGGATTATATATATATATATATATATATATATATAAACACCAATTATTCGGTGCTGTTTCAGTCTCATCTAACTCAAGGGATCTATTAACAAGAATCTGGGTTACCCCAGCCTTCTGGGGTGAGTTGTAACACTCACATCTGTGCAGGGCCCCAAAAGATCAATTATTTATTAGCTTTGCCTTGCAAGTCTGTCAGTGTGGCCATTGGACTGAGAGACAGCAACTCTGTCTCTTGTCCCAGATGCACAACTATTGTCAACTTGATGCTGAAGGCTTTAAAGTATACCAAAAGTTATGTTTAACATCTCTGTAAATGCATATTTGCTACTTGTGCTCAGCATCTCAACACTTCAAGTAGGCTTTTAGAAGTAGTTAATATTGAGTTAATTTGCATTCACACAGGTAAGCTGGTATTTACAACATTTTTAGTATAAAGATGTAGAATAACATTACTTTGACACATGAATGGCAGCATGCCTTAGAAATCATGGATGGTTTATTCAGGCATCTCTATGTAATAATGCATGCATTTGTCCTCATTCAGCCCTCCCTCTCTTCTCCCTGAAGACACACAGAAAGATTGTTTCCATGGTAATGTGAAAAATAAATTAACAAATAGGAAGCTTAGTTTCTAAACCTTGGCACATACCCTTTCCAACCTCAAATTAGAGATCCAAAACTTTGTTCCTGTACGGAGATCTGTTTTACACAAGGAACACCACTTTAAGGTTCTAATTTTTGTCCTTCACATTTTTCATCAGTGCCAAAATCCCTCAGTCACTCTTCTGTTTTCAAGTATACACTCTTCATATTACGCATACAGTGCCCTGCACAGTGGACATCATTGTTTTTGGATGGATACTGTTGTAGCACACATAGAAAATGGGTTTGAGAACAGTTTTTTTTTAATGCGAAAAATTTATTTTAGTCTTTGAAATATCAGCTCTTACCATAGGGGTTCAGTGAGATTTGAGAAAATATGGGACAAATCTATTGCAAATAATTGAATAAACTGAATATCTTATAACATAGATGTCTTCTTAAATCTTGGGTATAATGGGTTGGACTCATTACTGTATTCCTGAGTAGATGATTAAAGAAAAAAAAAAAACTGACAAACCATCCAAATGAATTGGAATACGTTAAATTTTGGATCTCTCCTTCCTGTAGTTCTGCAGCATAGTTAACGCTTTCTGAATGCCAACAGAAATTGTCCCTTGCTGAGAGTGAAACTGGTGACAAATGTAGAACACATGATGTATTTTATTTCTTTTTTTCCTTCTTTGCTGATATGCATTAATAAAGTCAGTTTTATCTGATGCAGTGTTGTGACTGTATGCAGTGAAGGTACTAGTGGAAAAATATAAGTGATAGTGATGCCTTAGGAAGTGTTTTATTTACTCTGTTTGTGAAGATGTATTTCATAACTATGTTCTTAAATATTAAAAGATTAATTTTTGCATGCTAAGGAAATATGCATTGATAAAGTACATAAGACCACTGCAAATCAACTATGCTTAATATAAAGTACATCTGTAATGAAAACGGTGTCAATGGGTCCAAGAAAGCAAGATTGCCTTTTGAAAGTAGTGTAATTAGGAGACACCTTCACTTTTTTAAACTTTTTTTGTCCAGTTTGAATGCCCTTATAGAACCAGGTTTGATAAGGTTTTCAGCATTTTCTGAAGATGTGATGCACGTACAGCCTCTCAAAATGTTCACTGAACTGACCAAAATGACTGGTCAGTTTTAAAATGTAATGTCCTTGACCTTGCTTTAATTGAAGTTAGGCAAATATCAGCAGGAAGTGAATGAAGTTTTTCTGAACAAAGTATTTTGACTGATTTGCCAATTCCTCCTTCAGTCTATCAGAGGACAGTGCTGTAAAGGTATTCAAGCTTCAGTTGTTTTCATATGGAAATAGGCTTGAATACTTAATTCTAACATCTATGTACTTCATTCATGGTAGGAATGAATTCCCTTCAAGGTGACTTAAGAAGTGTAGTAAAAGAATGAAATAAGAAAAAGAATTCAAATTTAATGTTGAGCATAGCACAGAGGTGTTTAGCAACAGTTATCAAAAAGGTTTTCTACTTTAAATAGCACAGAGGGTTTCCAAGAGTTCCCTTGAGAGAGAGTAGGGAAAAAATGAACCCAGAAAAAAAACAAACCCTAAACACCAGGAAGGTAAATGGCTTGTAAGAAGTGGAAACCTGACTTATAATGCAAAGAAAATTAATAGTCTTTAGCTCTTCTATCTTCTAAGCTTATAATATGAGAAAGAGAGAAAGTTTAAAAATTATTAAGCATTAAAAATGCAGAAATGCAGACTCCAAATGAATGTGAATGATAGTACAGTAGATGTTTTGTTTCTGATCAACACCCATGCTGTGTCTTCCATAACTGTAGCTTTTAGAAGTAATTTGCACTTTAATTTTTCTTTCCCACTTTAAATGCGACACAGTACTGTTTTTCACATGAACAGCTAAAAAAGGCTGGTAGGTTTGTAATGGTTACTTCACAGTTCTTTTCTTTTTTTCATTAGCTGAACAGTGTTCAGCACTTTATGTACCTGTCTTGTGAGGTTGCATTTTGGTATTTTCATTTCTGTAAAATTATTTCATTTCTTATCACTCTCACCTTTTCCATTCAATTCCCATTCCTGTTCAATTTTCCCATGGAAAATGAGTTTTCTAAAATTCTTTCCAGACTTGTTTCACTTTGGAAACCTTAAGCTTGCAGTGAACGACCTAAATTTTTACAGAGAAATTTAAGGAGACTGGTGGGAATGTAACACTAAGTTGTATTCTGTATCTGAATGCATTGCATTGTGCTAGGTCATATAAGATGTTAGATGTAGTTGAAGTGATACCTACCCTTAGGCATCTGGGTTTGATTACTAAAATCTGTTTTTAAATTAGACTGGATGTGTCATAAATTCTCTGATGTTTTGAAAAGCAACAACCATTTTTCTTGGCAGGACAGGGGTTTGTGAGCCACCTGCATGGGTGTTCCTCTGCCCACCTTGCTGTCTCCTCTGGATGTTTCTCCTTTTGGACTGTTCAGGTGTTTCCTGGGGATTATCTTCAGCTGGGTTGGGTAAAGATTTTTCTTCTGTATCTGTGGCAGCCCTGGTGAACTGTGTTCCTCAAGAACGAAATCTGCAGTATAAGAGCGTAAGAGGAAGAGGCTTTTGCAAACGTTCTATTTCTATAATGGATTTTTCTAATGAACAAAATAAAGGGAACCATTTCTTCTATCTGCTCCACAATAAACTCCAGACCTCTTTGACCCTGGTATATAAACTATGGTTTAGTTCACATGGTTGTATTCAGCCAATGTTTGGACTTGATGTGATTAGGGTTTTTACCCAAAGTTAATGATTTTATGATTCTAAAGAAATAATATTAATTTTGTGGTAAATGTTCTTATATTTTTAACAAACCAATCTTGGAAACCAATTACAGTCTCAAGAAGGATTTGTAGATCAGAGCGCCTTAGGATTAAACTTTGATTATAAAATTTGTGCAAATTTCCATTGTCACATAATTGTGAAGCATTATGGGACTATATTTAAGTATTTTGACTTATATAAGCTAAAGAATCTACTAGAATTCCAGTGTATTAAGAGAAAAAATTCTTTAGAGCAGGGAACAGATAAATTACACATTTGATGTTTTTTGATATTTGTGTTTTTCTTAAAGGATATAAATATCCATTCATGTATAAGGTAATGTTCTTATGGTTAAGTGCATGAATTAGTTCTTCTGGAGCTGGAAAGATGGAAAGAACAAGTTTACTTCATTAAACATTTTATTCAAGGAGTGGTGTATGTGAGAGGGATGATAATATGTTGCTTCAGAAATTTTAGAGCTGTAGATGTCACCAGCATGTGGCAGTGTAGGTGGGAAAATGAACCCACTGTGTATATTTGATTTGGAGTCTCAGCATTCTATCAGAGTAGTTAATAATTCATTATATCTGACAAATAAAAGGCTCTCTTTTCAGCTGCCACTGTTATTTAAACTTCAGGTACAATCCAGAGTCTTAATTTTTCGTGTTAGAAGAACGGTACAATTCTTGGTGTTTTGGTGGCTGTCAGGTTTAATACCAGCTCAATAAAGTATTTCTCTTGGGGTTGACTTATGAATACAGCCAGTGAAATTAATAATTCTTTCTCTCAGTAAGCACTAGCACAAGTGTTGCTTCTACCTTGATGGCCAATAGGTGTGCTTTTTCCTCCCTCTCTCTTCCAAGCGCCATTCTGGCAGGCACTTTTATTTGCTATCATTCTCACTTCCAAAGAATGGCTGAGTCTTCTGGCCTGCAAGGCTCTGAGACAAAAATACCTGAAATGAACACAAACCAATTGCTGATGTGGAATTCCTTATCTTCTGAATTATTTGATGAACTTCACATATGAAATTCTGTTTCCTCTTCATTTTATTGTAATTTATTTTGAGCTAAGAAGCCATCACAAAGTGGGAGTGGAAGGAAAACAGGACAACAATTTAAAGATATTAGCATAAATTAAGAAAACAGAAATGATCATGACTTTTTTTCAGTGACTGCTACCATTGATGCCAAGAATTACTGGTGCAAAAGATATCTTTTATTACAGAAAGATAAACACATAAAAGATAAACAAGGTAAAAATTCTGAAAATTATCTGTCATGCAAAATTTATGAAATAAATTAATTTTAAAAGCCACAGTTGGGTGTTTGGAGTGTAGATGTCCTTGTCTCTACAGCTGTGGTGTTCAACTGAATGATTCTTATTGTTTTGAGCTTTTGAACTCACAGTGGAAGCTTAGATAGCATTTAGGATTTGATTTTTAACAATTGCAGAACCATAACTGTACGGACTGGAAAGAGATGTTTGAGCTAATTTGCATTTTGAAAGAGGACATTCAGCTCTGTGTTTAAACTCTGTAGATACCTCAATCCCAATCCTACACCCACTTATGATTAACAGGGCACATGTAAGAATTTAGTTGTGGGGATCCTTGCCATGAAAAGTGCAGGTTTTGAGGCTTTTTTTGAGGATTTTTTCGAAACCGTTGTAAAAGTAAGGTCTTTAAAAAAAGTGCAAATTGTTAATTTTCATTTTGTTGTATGACAATTTTAATACTATTATAAGGGAGAGGTTGCATTACACCTTTCAAATCACTACTCAGTTTTTTTGGGGGGTGAATATTTATCTCTGTAAGTATACGTATTGTGGTCAAAATGGAATAAAAATATTACAAATGGTTTTAATACATTTTATTTAGGTGCTTGAAATTATACTTTCTTGATGGGTCCTACTCTAGAGAAAAAGAATACTTTTAAGGGTGATATACTTCATTACAAATATTACGTAGCGTGATTGGAGGTACAAATAAACTTCATGTTAGTGGACATTGACATGAGTTAAAGGCAAAATTTCAGTGCAAGAATACAGGATAATTTGTTGGTTATTTGATTTTTTTCATGTTCAATTAGTTTGAGGATACCAAATTAATTATTTATATCAATTAGAGGAAAAAAATACTAAAGATATGCAATATTTTTAATGTGGAAGAGCAATGTGGTTTCTGTGGTTTTTTTGTTTGTTTGTTTTTTGTTTTGTTTATTTTTTTAATTTGTTTTTTTGGTTGGGTTTTCTTCATTGGGCTTTTGTTTGTTCGTTTCTTAGTTTGGATTTTTGTTTGGTTTTGTTTTTTTTTTTCAGGCAAAGCCGTTAACTTTTTGGGCTAGGAACCAAATAGAAATGCATCATATCCTTAAAGTACAACATTAAATACATTAGAAATTCTGATATAGTTTGTTTCTGTTACACAAATCACATGTGTACTCTGAGACCTTGACCTAAGTGGATGAAAAGTTTTTTCAAACATGCCACTTGAATGGCATAAATGGATATTAAAAAACATTTCCTCTTTGATACTCTGAGTCCAGCTTTTGAATATATGGCAGATAGAACTAGTTTTATAACCTGTCCCACTGTCAGTGACTGTAATAGTGGCTATGCTGCATTTAGTGCAGAATGAGTAGGTAGGGAAAGGAGAGTGAGGAAACTAATGCTATATTGTCCTTGGAATTTCCCACTACTGTATAAAACTCAAAGCAATGTTAAATGTTAAAAATAGCATTAGTCCCACTTATAGGGAATAAATAGAGTTAGATTTCGATACTTTTTTTTTTTCTGTCATGTCATTTTCTCTGTCATATGTTGCTAATTAAAGATTACAGGAGAGAGCTCCCTGGAGGTAATGCATGGGTTTAATCTCTGTTGGAAAAAGATTTGCTTTGGATGTCTACTGACCTTTCCATATTCAAAATATTTTATGAATTTTCCTGTGCTTGCTGGGGCCTTGACTAGGTGATTTTCAGTCTCATGTTCGGGTACATAAGTACTGTTGTTTTGAGCTGTGATGACTCTATTATCCTTTAATTGTTTATAAGAAGAACCTGTTGTCTCTTCTTTGGAACAACTGTTCCTTTTACAACAAAAGAAGCAGAACCACATCAGCTAAGTTGTTCACCAAGGCAAGGTCACAGTAAGTTGTAATATAAAATACATGACTTTTTGAAGAATAGAAAATTGAATTTAAACAGTGTTATACAATGAACAAACCCCATTTTTTACAAAATATCAAGCTGTTTTGTTGAATGCAGAAAGTTAGGCCAAGTGCTAGATAAGTTTCAAACAAAGAAATGATAAATGATGGTTGTATGAAAGCAGGAGAGCTAAGATAAGAAAACCTAAAGGGACAGAATTGGTGGACAAAGTAATTTTTTCTATTTTGTAAGATTATATTTATGAATAAATGTCTCCCAGGAAGAGAACTGAACACTGGTGCAAAATGTGAAATTAAGATTTCTTCATGGACTATTTGTGAAAGTTTGATGTCACCCTCCAAATTTTATCTCCCTTTTTTATTATAATCTATAGTAAAGATTAGAAATTAAATTCAAAATAATGAATTTAAATGACATTTTAATGGGCCAACGATATTTCTGATCCATTGAGGCCATTTCCACAATCCTTATTCAGCTTTTAATTTAACGGATCTCTCTCTAAAAGGAAAACTGGCTTTCTTTAGAACCTCAGAAACTGAATTTTCATAGTTTATTAATGCGGTGGATTAGACATAGATTATTAATTAATTTCTTTTGTTGATGTATTTATTAAATAACTTAACATCTTTCTGGTCAAATTGGAGTCTGCTCTCTCCTGCGTCTCTGAAATTTCATTACCAGTGGGAATAATTAGGAATTCTTTAGCAGGTAACAATAGTGCAACTAATTTTGCTTTACAGTGCTTTGCACTTTGACATTCACTTAAATTAGCTTTGAATATCTGTTGCCTGATTAGATAGTAATTTTAATCTACTTTGCTAGGAGAGACACTTTGCACAAAGAGCTGAATAATAACAGCTGAGTGTAGACAAAAGGTGCATAATGAAAGGAAATATTAATGGAAATGCACATCACTCAGCATCTCAGGAAGGTGTGTGTCTGAATGCATGAAGGATATTGCTAAGGTGAAATATACTTGTGTAAGTTATTTTTAGTTATGAGAGTCACAGTTCTGAGTCACACAGGAAATTTAAAGAAAATTATCTTTACAATTCTGTCTTTGATCTTCTTATTTTTAATCTAGTATTCTGTGTTGTCTTGCTCCCAAGGAAAATGCACGTGTGAAATATGAAATTAGGTGCTTTAACAGGCTTTGAATTAAAGTCCTCTTGAAAATCCATTCTGTATGCATGTGCGTTTGTGTGTTTGTTTGGCACACCAAATCCTGTGGACATAGGAGTTTAATCTGCTAATAGATTTGCAGTTAAATTTTCAGAGTAGCATTTGTGTATTGTTAACTCTGCTTTAGTTAATACATATAAAAAAAGGAAAGAAATTAATATATTTCCATCTTGAATTCTATTATCACATTTTGGTTCCTAGTCTACTGAGAACAGTAGTGTATGACAGGGTATTCTAATTTTCTTTACAGTATTACAAAAGTTTTATGATTTTCTGTAATGTTAAAATGAATAATTTCTTCTTAAAATCTTATTCACTTTGTTTTACTAGCAGCTTTTGAAAGTCTAATTGCTCGATATTTAACAGTAGCCTAATTTAAGCCAAACAGTTGTGGCAAGTAATTGTAATTAAACTGCACCCTACAAGTATTATTGAATGGACAGGAGTTTTTGAGTCTGACATGTTCAATGATGTGCTCCCAGCCTGAACAAGTTTAACAAGAGTGTCACAACCCATGAGTAACAACTAGTGGTTGTCCTCTAACTGCAACACTCTGGATTACATTACGTTAAACTTAAAATCTGTGTTTTATCACATATGGCATCCTGGCATGATTAATTTTCTTAGGGGATAGTGTATGAAATGGATGAGAACCCAGGAAGATTTAAAGATAACACTGTAAATGCCACAGGAAGCATTTGCTCTGAATTCTATAATTTCTCAAAATTTGACCAAGTAATTTCATAACTTCAGTGGTGCAAAATTTTCTCTGTGTTTTGTGCAGATGTTTTTATTGGTTAAGAGAAAGTATTAGTTCTAAAATGACCAAACAGAAGAGAGAAATTAATTTTAGGTGCATTTTGTCTACATGTAATAATTCTGCTCATAGTTCAGTACTTCAAAGCATTGAAGACAACCTAAGACACAGGTTTTAGGGAAGGAATAAGTCTTGTAAAACATATCCACCACAATTTACTTTTAATTTACTGAATTCAGTGACTTAGTCTGAGACTCAAAGTCACACAAGACAGAGTGCATCTTGTATCATTCTCATTTTGATAAGAAACTGTCTGACATTTTGAAAAATGACCTACTCTATAATCACAATCAGAATATATAAAAGCTCTGTGATACAGAATTGTTTCCTTATTCACACTGGACTTCTGTTCATAAACTATTACCTGAACTGAGGGTTTTGGTTGATAAAGTCAGGCTGAGGTTTTTTTCCCTGAACTTGTCTTGCAGTATTGTAGAGAATCATATTGGCAGGATATTCAGGTGCCCAGAATGTGAATTCTCTTGGGAAAATATAAACAAAATGTATAGGATTATTGTCCCTATAGGAGTAGTTTTCCAAGGGTGATTCAGACACCTGATTTTCTCAGGAAATTATATTTAATATTGATGTTATCTTACAACTTATTATTGTAAAATATAGATGGAGCATATCTTTGCATATCATTCAATGTAAAAAGAGAGCTTACTAAGTGAACAAGAGGAAAATAAAGAAAATTCTGTGTGTTAGCTTTAGCATTATTAAACTATTTTGACTGATGAGGCTCTCTTAGAAGTGGTAGTTAAACTGCAAAGCTGTATCAGCTGATTGAAGGAATCAATCTTCCATTAGTATTTTGCTGATTTTACAAGAAATAATGCTGAATAGGTAGTGTAAGCAAGACCATCTATGTCTGAGAAGGACAATTACGCAATTTATATGACCTAAATAAAAGAAATGTGATGGCTCCTTGAAGTGGAAAATTGCTTTACAGCCAGTGTGTGAACTTCACTTTTAAATATATGCAACAATTCTGGTTTTGGAAGATCTACTTTAACTCCATTATCTGGTAAAAAAAGTTTCATAATTATAATACATAATAAAATGAAATTATTTACAAAAACATCAAAGGAAAGTTTGATTTTGATATTATTTCTTTCTTTAAAATGTGCTCAAATAGCTGATCTCCTCTTGTCTGAAAGAACACATTCAAGTGGGCTTCTACCTTCCTATACTGTCTTTAAAGCAGAAGTCCTTGAAGGCAGAGGGTAAGGTCTGTGTACACTATTTAGATAGCAATACAAAGGCATGATTAGAAAATGGAAATTGTGAGATTCCTTTAAGAGATTTAGCTCTTAATAACTTCAACTTTGTAATGTATGAAATTCCTCCTCCTTTCCCCTCCACAAGAGTAATCAAATTGCTGTACTGCTTGAAAGGGATTTCTCTTCTGCTCCTTTTATCTGGCACATAGTTATGAAACTCTGTGTTGCTTGCTTTTACCTGGTATTTATCAGTTTAACGTTTGTACCTGATGGTTTGCCAAATTATTTAAAAACTATTATCAGATTTCTTAATTTGGAAAACAATTTGATTGTTACACATACCATTACTAGATAATTCTTCAAAAGACAACTAAGTATTTTCCTATCTTCCAAGCTACATAGCAGGTAGAGGTAGAAACTTCTTATAAGTTGTCAGGAATCTTTTAGGTCAATTTGCTAAGAGTTTATCAAAACTCAGTTAAGAGGTTTTATTTCCTTGTTCATCTGAAGATGATAATGGGGAGAACTTTTGTCCATTATATATTTCTTCTTAATAATTTTTTTCTATAAAATAGAATACATTTCCAGATTTCCCCTGTAATTTCCATTATAACTAGGGGCTTTATGGATAGGATTGTTGGTGTTGGATTATCCTGGAAATTAGGGATATAGAATTAGTCCTTAAATGGTGAGAATGATAGTGTATCACTATTTTGCTCATACTTGTGCAACAGTTTCAATAATATTGTGTGGAAATTATACAAAAATATTACTGAGTTCAAATATTTCCACATTTTCAGCCAAAAGATATACAGAAAAATATAGCGAACTATTCCTAAGAGATTCAAGATTCTGAAGAATATGGTTTTATACTCTAAGAAAAGTAACTCTGTAGATATGTATTTCTTCCAATAGAAACAAAATATTTAGTTTTAAAGGGCTGTTAAATCCACCACAAAAAGATGTCAATTAAATAAATGGGTTTTAATGGGTGAGCCACTCAAAATTACGTTTGACACTGTTTATGCAAGAAAGAACTAGCAGCTGGACAAATTACCAAGTAAAATATTGGTCTCTGCATTTGGTGTATTCCAATCAAACCTAGGTTGGTTTTTTTTTTGGTTTTTTTTTGTTTTGTTCTGTTTCATTTTTTTTTTAATTGTTTTTGTTTTTTTTTCCCCTGGAACATGTCAGATGAGAACAAGCAGTTCAGTTAAGCATAAATTACTGATATTGGTCTGAGGGAGCTATGCAAGTTCTTTAGTTTCAAGGTTTGTTGTCTTATTACTTTAGTATACCTGTGAAGGATGGAAAAATACTTGGTTTGAGGTTTTCAGTCTTCATATTTATTTATCTAATCTCTGCATTTTTTCCAGTATCAATTACTTTTTAAAAATGGTTTAAATACAGGTTATAATACATGTCTTAGGCTTATCTTTTCCAATGCAATGGCAACTTTTAAGTTCTCCTTGTCTTTTACAAGCAGCTCTAGTTAAGGCATAGAACAGAAAAGCATTCTGTGACACTCCAGACATATTGAATGTCCTGCAGTTTATATACAGGACAGCACAATGGTTTAATTTGCAATATTAGTGATAGGGAACATATTTTTTCCAGGCCTCCCTAGAATCAGCATTGCAGGATCGATTAATGTCTCCAATTTTGACAAGCTGTTATCCAATTGCATATTTAAAGCCATAATATGCCTTTTAAAATAATGCACTGATTGCATTTGACATTCTCAGATGTCAGGGATGCTATTAAAACTGCTGTTAGGCTCATGCAAATGACCAACCATTACCTGCAGGTTGTTAAGCAAGCCCACTGAACAAGAAAGAAAAGCTTACGTTGTTTTCATAGGCTTTGGATCAGCATAGGAATCCACACAGTAACAAGAAAAGAGGTCAAGCTCAACAAGACCTTGCACTTAACACTTCCACACTGGAGTTTACAGTACGTACTTACCTGAAAACTTCTAATTATAGCTCCTGGTGTGATATTGCCTGAGGCTTTTCAAGCATTGCTTAGTTTGGAAGAAATCTGAAGTTCACACAGCAAAAATTGTAAGAGAAAAACAAATGAATCTTCCCTTCTACATTTCTTGAATTCTGCATATATTGTCTAACCAACAATGCATCATTTGTACTTGGTATGAATTTAAGGAAAAAAAAAAGCCAACCAAGTTTCAGGTCACTAAAAAACTCATCAGTTAGGGTTTCAGAGAACAGTCTGATGCATTCCTGCAGTTTGGTGAAGTAAGGAACTACTTTTTCCACTTATCTGAGTAGTCTTTATCATCATAATGTCAGTTCAATCAATGAATTGCAGAGCCTACTGCTATATTAGTAAGGAAATATTATGTAATAAAAGGGTCAGGAAAAGGTGTGTCTAATAGGAGGATTGGAACTCCATTTTGTCATGAACCCAAACTCCTATTTGCTGCAGAAAACATCAGCAATAAATAAGATTGGAGAATGTAATAATTTTAGTCTCTTTCTGTCATGCACTGTTGGAGTCCTTTGTTTTTTGTTGCCAATGTTTTGAAACAGTAGCAGATGATCGTCATTACAGTGCATACTAAACCATGTGTTACTGAATATCTTTAAAATTCTCTCCTAATATATTCCTATCTCTGCCATTATGACTGCAAAGTTCTTAGTGTCACTTCAGTTAATTGTAGAAGCTGAATGATGTTGTCTAACTTCCAGTGATGTAGAAGAAAATATGCACTTGCATGCTGCTATTATTCAAACTAAATTTTCAAGCTGAACAGTAGAAAGTCTTTAGTTCACAGCATATTTTGCACATAAATTCAAGCAAGGTGCTGAACTGTGACATCCAGAACAAAAAATTATATAAGCAAGTTGCTGAGCTTGCTGCCTGTAATGCACTGGGCATTCTGAGGCTACAAAGCAATACAATACTATAACCAACCCTTTTATAGTGTCTTTTTTTTTTCTTAGTCTTTGAGTTACTTCTTGATCCATTGATGAACTCCTGATTTACTGCATGTTGTGAAGGGAGCATGATAAGCAGGTTTTTCTGCCTTGCAACATTAGCCACCTGTGCCAATTTTCTTCCTAGTCTCTCTGTGCACTGAAGGAATAAAAAGTGACTTTCAGATTTAATCTGTTATATATGTGATCATTTCTGACAGTCAGACTTTATCAAAACTGTGTGACAAAATAAAATCTTTCCTTTATGTTTGGGTCATCTCTAGGATAACATTAAGAGATGTGATAAGTATTAATCTCCTTTTGGTCAAACCCAGACTTTACTAATGCTGCTTGTGGATTACTGATGTCATAAACCAGCACATCCTGAATATCACAATGTTTCATATGAAGTCTTGCTTTTCTACGCTTTTTCTCTTGTGACTGATAGTTTCCTATGTGCAGGGACTTTAAAAATGCCAAAACACACTTGCCAGTGTGATTTTAGCAGTGACCTGCCAGTAGGTGCTACTTTTGGCTAGATTAGAAGACAGAAATAATTATTTGTTTGTTCATAAAGGGAATTCCTGAAGGAGTGGATGTATATATACTAAGATACAAATACTTAGAGAATTATTATTGCTTGAGAATAAGGGTTGATCTTATACTGTTGAAACATGTTATTTTTTATTTCATTCTGCTTGAAAAATAAGAAGAGAATCATCATCTCTGGATTGTGCACATTGTTTATAACTTGATAGATTACAGTAATTTCATGAGTATAAGGCACACTGGAGTATAAGGTGCACTTTTTTTTCAGCGAAGATCTGCGCGCAGCAAAGTAACGAATTAGTAACGGAATCGCATGATCGCGAGGTTTACTGGGAGGTGCTCAATTTGCAAACATTTTTCACAGATTGGCGTAGCCTTTAAACGCAGCCCCAAGTGCCCTCCCTGTGCCATGAGCCCTGGCACTCCCGCCCACCCCCGGCGCCAGCTGGCACAGCTTGGCTTGTGGCTCGGCCCCTGTGCCCGCCGCACATCATGGCTTGGCTCATGACTCACACTTCCGGGTTGGCAAATTTCCGAACTTTGTCCATATATAAGGCGCTCTGGGGTATAAGGCGCACTTCTGGGTTTGGACCAAAATTTTAGTCAAAAGGGTGTGCTTTATATGCATTAAAATACAGTAAATTCACGACCATAAGGCGCACCTGAGTATAAGGCGCACCCCCCGGGAGTTAAAAGTTAGAAGAAAGTGGGCTTGAGATAGTTATCTGAAACTTAAATACAGTAAATTCACAACCATAAGGCGCACCCCCCGGGA
>PYHW01010620.1:2532472-2600763 GCA_013186435.1 Turdus rufiventris | reverse complement strand
GGCCATTAGCAGAAAATGACTCACTGGAGGAGGGATGGGTTGTGAAAAGATAAAGAACAATTCCCCGTCTGGTTTCAATGGATGGCCCATTAGCAGAAATATCTCCAGCAGAGATAAGGATCACTGCCCCCATTCTCAACAGATGGTGATAGAATAGATACCTTTTATCACACTCTGTATTGTAACATGGGGCTTATAATCAGATGCAGTTTATATATGGACAAAGAAGAAAAAGTTGCTGACACCTGGAAGCGCGGCTTATAGTCAGGTATGGCTTATAATCGTTAAATTACTGTACTTATCTTGAATTCAGACTATTTCTATGAGATCTGAAGTACTTCTTAGTTTAATGTAATGACATTTGAAATGGTGTGGAAATTCCTTTGCCAAGTGGCCTACAATATAATTAAATATGCTTATCACAGGTAGCCAATTCTAAAACCTCACTATAGGTTGCTTCCAAATCATTAAATGAAGCATGGAATAGACACCTGTTTTAGTGTTCTGTTTACACTAAAATGAAAAGAAAAATAAAAGGGCAGAGGCAACAGTGGCTCTTTTAATTGGCTTTAAATTCTTTCAGATTTGAAACATTATTACAGTTGAATGACAATGTTCCTCTACAACCCTGTATTGCTCATCCATCCACTCAGTAGCTGAGACTGTAATTTGTTTCTCAATAAACTTGGTCTCTAATACCTGAAGATGCTGAATTATAAGTATTTAAAATCCTTGCACAACCCATCTGAGACCTTATCAAGTTTTTATCAAGTTTTTAATAGTGAAAAGAGGAAATGGATTCCTGCTGTGCCATTAACATTTTTTAGCTTTTTTTTTTCTTTTTTTTTCTCACCGAATATTGTATTATATTTCTTGTATTTCTCTTATAAGCTTCCTGGTGAATATGGAGTACAGGGATTAATTTAATTTGTCTTTTAAGCCTTTTTCAAGTGTATACATTTGTATCATCAGTTGCTTATGGTTCAGCTGCTTTCCTTATTGATCTCTTCAATATTTAAATAATATTGTATTGTTTCCATTCACTCCCAGAACAATACTGTAATCACTGAAAATTGTATGTTCTTAATGATATTTTAGAACATTTCTGCTTGACTTCATCCTAGTGACAATTTTTCATTCCTAATGATATTTTAGAAAATTTCTTGGCTTCATCCTAGTCTCTTTAAAATTGTATGTACTCAATCTGTCATTTATTAACTTTTGTGTAACAGAAAACATACTGCAATCCAGTAGGATTTAAATGTTTACATATGATTGATCTTAAATACTTTATTGCTTTTTAATGGCTAGATGCATCCTGAAACTGAATGTATATTCTTTGTTAAATCCCCTATTTGTTGTAAAATCCATAAAAGAAATTTAATCTTTATAATTTCTTACAATTAATGTCAATATCTTCCTGATATTTCCTCTCAGAAATTCTAGTGTTCTCTTTATTCTTATCCCTGAAATATTAGATGTATTTATTCAGCTGTAAAATTTAGTAGTGTTTCTGAGTTCCAGTTACTGGAAAATGAAAGATAGTTAATGGACATATAAAAATACCAAGCTCAAGTACTATTATAATAAAGCTTGAATTGTGGAACAGTTATCTGCAAACCAGTGAGGTATTAAAGTCATATTTAATGGTAAGTAATCAGATCACATGGAAAATAGGGTATCACACACAGCTTGTGAAAGCTGTGCAGTTTTAACCTTGAACTCAACAGCAGAAAAGCAAAGAGCTGTTCTTTTCTGTTCAAAAGCAGAAATGCTGAAAGAAAATTTCACTACAGTTTCTTCATCATACAGGAGCAATTATAAATTAGCAATTATAAATCCTAATTTTTCTAATAAGGGGCCTGTTCTTCTGTAGTGTCTGTGGTAACCTTCACATTTCTTCTAAGGATTTTATTCTACGTTCTTAAACCTAGTTTTTATAAACTTCCTTATTTTCCATGATTTGCCTCTTTGAAATTTAATGTGCTCAGTCTTTCTTTGTTCCCAGAATCTGCTGCATGTAAGATTTTGTGATCATTGTTTAAAAACTGGCTCTTTAGAAAGAGATTTAAAAATTCTATGAGATTTATTTACAACAATTTCACAACTATGAGGCGCACCCTTTTGACTAAAATTTTGGTCTGAACCCAGAAGTGCGCCTTATAGTCTGGTGTGCCTTATATGATCTACAAAGTTGCGAAATTTGCCGACTCCTGGGGGGGTACACCTTATACTCTGGTGCGCATTATGGTCATGAAATTACTGTAAACTCAATCCACGTCAAGATTAACTAACTAGCTTTTCTAGATACAATCCTCAATAACATTTACAAGTTATATCTCTATATGATGGTATTCTGATATGACATTTGTCCAGATTTCCTGAACTGTAGAAATCATCTGGCAGAAATTATTTGCCTCCTTTGGTGCCTCACTGACTTCTCTAAGCATATTAATTATGTTGAGTGTAGGTGTGGGGGGGTGTGTGTGAGTGTTTGGCTCCTTGATGACATAAACTTCAAATCTTAATTTTCAAATTTAGGCTTAGAATTTTATACCATGCAGATTTCGTGTTAATTTGCAGGTTGGTTAATTTGATTTGATAATTGATTTAAGATAATTACTGTTCCTATAACTGAAATTGTTCTTTCTTGAATATTTTATGCACTGCTCTCACACAGTTACACTGACTGTCTGACTCCCATGAGTTTCCAACATGTATTGTATATTAATCTGGTATTTTATTTTGGATCACTCATTTCAATTCATCCATCTTGTTTTTTAGGCTTCCAGCATTTACAAAGTGGAAGACATGCTATTGATTGGTTAAATTTCTTGTCAGTCTTTTAAAATGGCAGTTTGTGTCTTATTTCTATATTTGATTATTTGCTTATTTCTGTCCCCTGACCTATCCTTTTCTTCTGAGAAAACAGATTTTTTTTTTGCCTTCATATTTACAAATGTTATCTTAAACCCTGTTTATTTATTCCTGTCAGCTTTCCCTCACTACTCAGCATAAAGTTTACAGTCACTCCGTTCCTTTTAATCATCAGCACCTTGGTCCCTTAGAGCTGAAATCACGTCCTTTCCTTATGTCCAGAGTGCTCTCAGCTCCTGAAAAATTGAATAATCCTCTTTTTACAGGAATTTCTGAAACTGTGTGTCCATTGTTGTTCCTGGACAAGTGTGGGTACTAGCAACACTTCAGAGATGTTAGCAGATACCTTGGTTGTGTTTTCTAAAGCTCTATATTTTGGGTCTGAAATTTTTCCTCTTGCTTATTTCATTTACATACGTGGAGTAAAAAATTATATTACTCTCCCGGGGATTTCCAGGCTGATCCCTTTTAATGGCTGTACCTTCCTGTCTTACCTTCTAGGTCTCAGAAAGGCAGTAGCTGATTTGCCTGAGAAAGGAGGTTTTCACCTATCCAAAATGCTTTCTGTTTCCAAAGGGCATTCTCAGTACAGAATGATATCCACCTGTCTTGTGTTAGTTTTCTCTTTGTTAGACTTTGATGTTTCTGAGCTATCCTACGAGCCTCTTCACCCCTGAATTCCTACTGCTGTGAAACCACCACTGATCATTTTATGTTGTCTTGGGTCTCTGCTCCTTCACTGAAGCTCACATTGCTTTGGAGGAGCACAGAACGTGTTTATTCTGGTCAAAGAATTTATATTGAAAATTAATTGCAGTCTTTGTACAAGGTTGTATGATACAGTAACTTTAAGGGCAGATTTTTGTTATATAAACTGCAATCACCTGCATGCTCCACCTCATATGCTAAAGCCATACTCAGTAGGTGATACAGGCATGAAAATCTTCCAAGGAAAACTCCTGCAGAATTGGAGTTAGGGAGAAAAAAATAATACAGTAATTTCACTATTATAAACTGCACCATTTAGACGAAAATTTTGGTCCGTACCTGGCAGTGTGGCTTGTATTCCAGAGCGGCTAATATATGAAAAAAGTTCAGAAATTTGCCAACCGGAAATGCAAGCATGCAGCAGCCCCAAGCCGAGTCTACCCTTCTCTGAGCGGGGCCAGGACCGCCCCCGGTGGCTGCGGGGGAGCGGGGCCGGGGCCAGCGGGGGAAGGGGGGCCATGCCAGGCTGGGGCACCTCCACGACGGGGGAGGCGGGAGCCGAGCCAAGCCCACATGGCTCCGAGCTAGTAAACCCCGTGTTCTCGCAATTCTGTTTCTAGTTGGCAACTTTGTGAAAGTTGCACGGGGATCCTCGCTGCGAATGAAAGTTCGGCTTACAATCTGGTGTGACTTATATATGGAGGAAAACCAAAACATTTCCGGCATCCAGGAAGTGTGGCTTATAATCAAGTGCAGCTTTTAATCGTGAAATTATTGTACTTTAAAATTTATAGCAGAAAGAAAAGTAACATAATGGAAGGGAATAGGTTGCAAGGGACTTTGAGTCCCAACATATTTTATGTTTTGTGTTTTTGTTAGTAGATATTTTCTGTCTCTGCTTTTTCTTTCTATTTTTAAGAAGTATTCCAAACTCACAACCAATGTTTCCTTCTCTTCAAATAGGTGGGGTTTGTAGTAACAGCTCTTTTTAGAGTTTTAAATTCACACATTTACTTGCATATGCATATTCCTAAATCACAAATGCACATTGCTTATATGTCTAAGGAAATTAGGATTTATTGCACGCAATAAGAACCTCATCTGTGCCTGCCATCATGTCCATTTAGGCACAAATAACTACTGAATATCTGCTTCATTGTGTCATTTACCAATGCCTTCTATCTGTCACATATGGTGTCCTTTCACACCTACATAACAAGAAAAAGCAAGAATTTTTCATTTTCATGTTTGGAAACTGTGATAATTTCTGCAAAGAAAAAGGAGATTTTTTTAAATGCACGTTTTGTTTTGCATTCGTATAAAGAGAATGTGAAGTAAAAAAAAATAATCTGTGACACTACTCTCTATTTTAAAAACTTTACAAACACATGAATGTGTGCATAAGGTTTTTGCTTTTATTTTGGGAATGTGATTATATTTTTTACTTTGTATGATTGCAAATATATATATAATTACCTCAAAGTGTGTGTTGCAATTTATATGCAAACTCCATGTAATGGTAATACCTGGTTACATCTATAAATATTTCGACATGTACTTTATTGCCATAATGTCATTGTCTCATAAAAATTCCTGTTGGAAATATCAGGCAGGTCCTGGTAATAGAGTCAGCATATTGTCAGAATTTATATTTGAAGAAGAGCAGGACCAATCCTAGGATGAAAATTTGTATACAAAAATGTTTATAATTTATTATTTCAGTCACCCACATAGATTTAGATGTCTTTGTTTTGTTTTGGTTGCTTTATTTTGTTTTCCTACCGTCTTTCCAACTCAACATTGTGAATCCCAATTGGAAGAATTATACTGGAAATCATTGTCAATGGGCAGCCATATAACATTAGCCATATTTGAAAAATATTTGGAAAAGCCTTTTGCTTTTCGCTAAAGGCTAATGAGGATGTATGTTTTGCCTTCCAACTTCTTCTGTTGCAATCAAAATAGTAAGATTTATTTGCAGCATTAAATAATTCATAAAACAAATAAAAATCCACTTCTAAGTATCGCACCAATAAATTTTATTCCCTTAAATAAAGGACATAATTTTGAGATCTTTCATGCTTAAAAAGACATTAGAAGTCCTAAATCTTGTTCAATTTATACTGAGTGATTAACATCTATGCTAAAGAAATGGACATAATGATGATATACTCCTTGCTGAAATAATCATTAAAATAGAAGTTTCTGTCTGTTCTCCCAGTATTACCCAATTGTAGATCTTGTAAATTTTAAAAGGAAATTCTAGTTTACCAAATCACATGGTTATAGAAATTCTCTCTGCAAAAAGAAGTGTAGAGGAAAAGTATTCACTGTTATGTGTGTAAATATTCACACTGACATGGATGTTACTGAAAGATAAGTCTGTGTAATGACTTACAGGCATGGCTATGCTTAAATGACATTTTCAGTGTTTAGCGAACAAAACCATATCTGCCACATTTGTAACTTCTAAAAAAATTTTAATATTTCAAGAATATGGAGAATAGATAGGTGAATTAGATTAATAAGGGCTCTTTTAGAAAGCAAATATTATATTTTCATAATTGAGGAATTTTATGCAAATATTGATGTATGCTTATCCTGTATGTAGGACAGAGAGGGACCATGCTTGATGGCTTGAGTCCTTTCCAGCATCTGACTGATGGAACTGAGCACTGTGGCAAAGTGTGCTATCCTTCCTGATTAGGATGTGCAATGGGACTGCAGACAGTTACAATTCATCCTCATTCTTTTTTAGTCTGTCTCACTAGAGCTGGAAGGCAGACACATTCCTTTTTTAAACAGTTTACTTCCAGTGTCATTCCTTATGTCTCTCTTTCAAATTTGCTCTGTACTTCATCTGTTGTCTGGTGATGTCCTTTTCAATATCTACTGCAATATAAAACATGACCAGGATTAACAATTATCCAAAACTGAATTGAGAATGATTTACTGATGGCATTTCAAATTTCAGCAAACTTCAACAACAATGAGATTTTAACGGCTGCTGTTAGAAACTCGTCAAGTTGATGTAGAAGACAAACTACATATTGATTTGTGTATCCATTGATAAACCCATGGATTTCACACCTGAACTGACTTAGATATTTGCACATGTAGATTTTTCAACAGTAAAAATTGCTGAAAATATTAAATTCAATCCTTCTGGTTGATTCTATGATGGCTTCTTACACATATGTAAAACTTATATCTGCAGAAGAACATGAAGGATATAGTTTTTCATCTCTATTTTCTGCTGCTTTTCTTGTCAGCATTGCTATATGTATACCAGCAGTTAAAGCTGAATGGAACTATTTGCAAATATGAAAAAATCCTTGATGAATCTGATGATCAGCACTTAGCATTAGCACCACCAATTTTTTGGTTGCTTAATTCCTGCAAAACCTGAAGGTTAAAAAGCAACATGGAAAGAGTAAAACTTTCCAGCTGGGATTTTTTACTTGATTTTTTAAAAGGAAATCTTTCCACAAACCTTACTGTTTAATGGAGAAATCTATGAAAGAGGCTTCTGACCATGAGCATATCTTATGAAATGCAGTAATCTTAATTATCCTAACAGCCATTCGTAACAGCAAAGAAATTGTGAGTTTTCCTACAGGAATAGTAATGAAACTGCCAGCTGAGGTGGTGGACAAAGAAAGGAGAATGAATTAGGTTTTGAACTCACTGACCTACCCAACTTCAAAAAACTTTTTAGATGGTGTTTTCAAGTGTTCTAAATTAATCAGCTTTTGTACAAGTTAGATCAGGGCTCACTCCAAATCCAGATGAAATCTCAAAAAAAATTTGAAATAATTAACCTGTTAGACCTGGCTTCTGGATTTCCTCTGTTTCTACATACAGTTTGCAGCGCCCTTCATGCAATTCACTCTACAAGATGCTCTGAAACTCAGGAGGGAAAGAAATCATCTGACAAAACCAGCAGCAATTGATTGAGGATATTTAACCTGCTATGCTAATTTCAGATTTTGTTTAATAGGAACACCTTTTTCTATCTATGACTATTTCTTAAGTTTTAATAGAAGTGACTTGAATTCCAAAGTGAAGGGAAAGTCCAATGAACTGTTTCTTTTTAAATTAAATTGCCTTTATCTTGTAGCTGCAGTCTTATAGGCAGTGAATTTCATTTGGCAACAAAGGACAAGAGTGACTGAGTTTAGCTTCATTCTAAGTTTATTCTAACTTGTTCATTACCAACACTCGATGTCTCTCACCAGTTTAGGAGAAAATTTGATAAAGTGACTTTTCCTTTGGGAAAGGATCTTGTATAAGAACATAATAGTTCAGAGATACTTGTTTCTCACAAAACTAGCAAAGGGCTTGCTTCTTTAAGATATTTAATTTTATATTTACAGGGAATTTTTTTTTTTGCCATGCTACCTCTAGCAGCATTTCTATGAAAGTACGAGATGATGTATCAAAGTAGGACGATGTTTATTAACACCTCCATGAGTGGATATAAATAGAGATAGAAAAAGATTTTTCCTAGAATTCTTTTAAACTTATCCCACTTGCCAAAGCTCCTAAATGTCCCTCTCCTTGTGCTTCATTAAATCTGTTCAGTTAATTTATCTTGTCATTAATTCATTGGGAGTCTGGATACACTAAGTGATTCCTTGGGTGCTTTCCCCTCCCTTGTGCTTTAGTCCATTGCACTACTGTTTTGTGCACAGTATATATAAAAATATGTTAGTTTGAAACTGTCCCTATGAATTGCCTAGTCTGCAGAAGAAATTTTGTTTTGTATTCATTTAAACCTTCTGTGTGATGACAAGGTATGAGTAAGGGGAAGCTGTAAATTTCAACAGGTGATACAAGTTACTTGAAATGAAAATAAATTTAATGAGAGTCCCATATGTTGGTATGAACTTGGAACCCAATTTCTCAGAGGGAAAAAAAAGGGACATGTCCATGAAACTTGTGGAATCTCCATCCTTGGAGATGCTCAAGGCCAGGCTGGATGGGGCTCTGAATTACATGATCAAGATGGGGCTCTGAATTACATGATCAAGTCTGTGGCAGGGTGGGGGTGGGGAGGTGTGGAAATACATTATTTTGAGGTCCTTCCAGCCCTAAACATTCTATGATTCTATGCCAAACCAGCAAGCAGAAGTAGTTTTGTTTTTTTTTTTATTTGAAAAAATCCTGGTTTCTGCAGGGCTAGGCAATTTAGAATTAGGAAGAAATTCTTTACTGGCAAGAATTGCAGACCCTGTCACAGGTTGCCCAGAGGAGTTCTGGATGCCCCATCCCTGGAAGTGTTCAAGGCCAGGTTGGAGGTGGCTTTAATAAACTGGTCAAATAGAAGCTGTCCCTGCCCATGGCAGGGGGTTTGGAACTAGATGATCTTATCCCTTCCAAACCAGGCCATTCTATGAATCTATGAATAAAGGTTTTCTAAAGATCTAACATCAATACAAAAATAGTAATTGGTATGTGTTAGTGATTGGAAAACAGATGGATAAATGAGAAATAAATAATTCTGAAACAGCATCTGCAGATGCTAACTATCAGTCTAAGCTTGTAACAGCTCCTGCTTTCAGTGTGAACTGCTATTTTGCCAAGTAAATGACAAGTAATAAACACTGATAAATGGAGTATGGAAATCCTAAAGTAGGTTTTTCATTTCTCTTGGCTTCATCTGATAATAAATTGATGTTTTTAAATTCCAACTTTACTCATTAGTATCAGAATTCCTATTTTCAGCATGAAATTACATTTCATATATGAATATGATAGCTGTTTTTTCCCCCCATTATTATATACACTGAAAACCATCTGGTTTCGTTTATGATTAATTACTGGGATATATTAAATCTTACTGCCTATTTTTAAACTTTCAATGCCTTGTACTGGTAGGAGAAAATTTACCAGCAGGTGTCATATAGTTTAAGTAATAATAACAATACATCATATAAATAAGTAAATATGGGCACAAAAATCTGTTATAGAATTAAACTATAAAAGAGGATGTGGCACAGCAAACTATTATCATACATAAATTATATGTATCTTGAATAAATGTGGTTTTTTTGTAATTCTTAAATTCTACAACTTTTCCATGTAACAGCCTGTGAAATGGTTTTCTTATTGTTGCTTATTCACTGGTGGTAGGCATAATGTAAAAGCTGTCATGAGGTAAGTAGGATCTGGGTTTGAGCACTGTGGAATTGCTATAAAGCTCATGGATGTTGCTTTTGATAAAAGGCCAGGAGCTATGTCTACAGCTGTTAATAAAGAGGTGGTGATGCTCCACAACCAGTATTCAAGGAATATGACCAAATAATGAAGGAATATTGATCAAGTTCAGAGATTTCTTAGCACATTTAGATAAAATGACCAGAGAGAAATAGAGAGCCTACAGAGTTAAAACAGTTTGCAAACCTGGGTCATTGTGAATGCATTTTTTCTGTCTTTGCTTTTTAATCCTTGTTTCTTACATTTGTTTACAAATAGAGAACATCAAACATATTAATGATGATGTAGTTTGGACTAGCACAAAAATAATCCTTATAATTGTGAGATAAGTAGAACACTGGAACCAGTTCTGGAGGTGAGACACCTTCCTCACTGCCCATTTTAAAGATAATCACATTCACTGCAAGTGAATGAACTTTGACACTCCTAAAATTCGACTAAAACCAAAACACAGTGTGAGTTGTACAACTTCCTCTACTTGCTAAATCTTTCTTTACTCATTGTAACTTAGTAGGATGGATCCTTTTTTATCATCTATACCTTTATTTTCCACTTCAACATGTACTCTCAGAAGAAATGATGCAAAGGTTGCTTTTCTCTCTACTCCCTGGCTGTACCCTGTTTGACAAAAACAGAGGGTGCAGTACTGTTAGAAAAACTTAACAGTCCTTCACAGACACAGATTTAATCTTCAGTTTTCTTTTTCCCTTTGGGAAACGCAAAGGCAAAAAAGCCACTGCAAACTCCTTATGTATTTCTCATGTAGCAGTAGGAATACTGCCTTTAAGTTATTTCAAAAAGAATAAAAAAGAGGGCATGTTGCATGACTCAAATGAAAGGGAACAAAACAGAAAAAGTGTTTAGCAACTGAATATTTTAAAATTACAGATAAAATGAATGCAATAAAGTAATGTTCAGATGTTAGGAATTATCAAACTCAGTATCTAAGCTTGAGCTGTGTACCATTTAAAATCAGTCGTGCAATGACATATTTTTCTTCCTGTGTGCTTGGAATTTCCCCATAAGTAATTTTAGTGATATATTGTTCTCCCTCTATTTGCAGTACTCTACCAGAGTTTTAAATAATGACTCCCCTTCCCAAATTCTGGAAGTTTAAAAATATTAGAGTATGAATTAAAATAATAGTGGAAAGAGTTATATATGCAAGTATTAATTCCATTTTAATAAGAGAATAAATTCAATGAGCTGCAAATAGAAATAGAAAATTTTCCCTTTATTTGAGTGTTGCAATGTAACACTACAATCTAGGTATAATATTTATAATTATAAATATATATAATCTATATATTTTATATAATATATAATATAATAAATATAATTTTTTATTTCTGCAAATCAGTTTTTTGCACTATTTTAGAAAATAATTTCTTGATATCAGCCTAAGTGCTATTTTGTGAACTATAGTTTTATTATTTAGATTTATTCATAATCTTTCAGCCTTAGGACGCAGACTATGCACTGGCTATATAAAACTTTACAACTAGTAAGAAAATAATTCAGTATAAAACCCATTAAAAAGAAATTACTTTAGTCAGAACATGCAGCTATGCCTCATTCGTGATTTCTATGAGGCTACTGAGCAGAATACTTAACTCAGATCTCCTCAGGTCAATGTCTTTCTTTAATACCAACCTGCAGCTATGAACATGTATTATTAGAGAAATGATGTAATGGAAAATCACCCTGATGTGAAAGCATATTAGAAATCACAAGTGAATGGGCTCGCTTGGGGCATTTGAATAACAAAGCAATGCATGACTGAAAGTTGGCAACACTTCAGCTCCTTCAAGGCTCCTAGATTATGTGGATTTGGTTCAGTTCATAGCATCTAACTAAGTAGGTTTCACTTTCTATTGCTACTGAGATTTGTCACCAGATAATAGCTTGCAAACATGGCTGAAACTTTATAGAATGTCTTACTCAGAATAAGATGAACAGTAGAACTATCTGTTGGTAATTTTAGTTGCTTTGCTGAGCTCAATTTTAATGCTGGATAGCTGATTTGAATAACTAATCAAAGTTAATACACTATCCTTTAGCATTTGAATGGTTTTCCTGAGGAAATGTGTTTAAGAAATAAATCTTGATGTAATGTAAGTACTGTTAATAGTTTAAATTGATTTTGACAAATTCTGTAAAACTTGTCATTTACTAGATCCAAAATAACATGAAAACATATCCCATTTTCAGGTGTAATTGTGCAAACTATCCTCATATTCTTCATTTGAAAAAGAGATCTGCTCTTCTTGACAGGTGATGGCAAAAAAGAAGACATCAAATTGTTTGCCACAGCAAGGTCTGCAAAAAAAATCAGCTCAATCATAGAGAAGATGATGAGATATAGATAAAAAAATCCAAACCAATTTCCAGCCACATAAAAATTCAAAACATTGTATTAAAGTGACATTGCTACAAGAAAATTGTAACTAAAGGCAAAAAAATTATATCAACTTTGTTGGACAGTGCTTTAGTGATATTCAGTAAATGAATTACATAACAATATGTATATTCTTGCCTAAAACCTAAATTAAAAACAGTCACCTGACATTGTTTCTTCTCATCCAGTGGCTTTGAGACACTTGGAAAACGCAGTGTAAAATAAATTACACGCAGAAAACTTTGTAGTAAAATTGAACTAAGAATCTGAGAAAAGTACATATTTTATTTGCTTGCTCAGTTTTCTGAGACTTTAAGAAATTTTGCCAAATAAGGTGAAGACACTTATGAAAGAATTCATAATTATTTAAAACTGCAGTTTCACAGAATACCCTTCCAAAGCAGAGCAATGAACATATTTTAACAATTTTCATTGATAGTGTTAAAATGATAAGCTAAAATAAAACATACTGTCTTCTAACAGATTTTGCCAAGCTGGGGCAAATGAGGTTGATTTTCTGCTTCAGCTTCAACTGTGCTCAAGATCCAAGAAGAAAGGCACAAAACTTTGTGATAATTCACAGATACACCTCAACTTAACCTGGTCATTTTTAAGGAAGGCAAAACTGAAACATCAGCCTGCACTATCTTACACCAACGGGGAAAGGGAGAAATGGGATGGGAATATGGGACATTGTCCAAGGTGCCACACAAAATCATCCTTCTGACTCATTATTTGGCACTCTCACATATGCTGCTCCCCTCGTTTCACAGTAAGTCTCTTACAGGTAGAGGATCTGATACTCAACTTTTAGTATCAGTGGGTGTTTTGACTTCTGTGTCAGAGTTGGGATCAATTTAAAACCAGTTGCAGAAGTCATGTAGTAAGCCTCTAAAAGCAGGCTGTGGCTGCTCTCAAAAACAAATCACTTGCTGGGAAGAAAAGATGAGTTAATGTGCACAGCAGAATCCAGCTGAAGACAGACCAGCTGGAAAGCAAAAAAACATCATGGGCAAAAATGCAGCATATTGGTATTCCTTTAATATTTTAGGGTATGAAGTGGCCTTAATATAACTATGGAAACAAAGTCCCTTTATGAGCTATGGAAAGGGACTGACAGAAAAGATCACATATTTTAAGATTCTGATTGTGAGTGAATCAAGGACTGGCAGCTGTGACTATAACTATGTGAATAGTTCATTTTCACACAAATTCTAGGTGTTTTTCAGTTTCTATATCCTATATATCTGACTGTAGCAAAAAAGAAACCCAAACCCCTCATCTACTTCACTTAGGAAATGAAATAGCTACTGAAATTACTGTAGTTTTTATGAAATAGCTAAAACTACTGTTGCTTTTGAAAAATATAACCTTGGGTGCAGAAAAATTAAAGAGAGACAAAGTTAAATCGCTTTCCAGATCTATATGGCTATTGATGGGGGTAAGCCCCTTCGTTACTGAGAAGGAAAAGAGAGTAAAAATGTTATTTTCTGCTTAAATTTCATATTCCTGGAACAAGCCTCTGAGCCAAACTGTTTTTTTAAGTCAGAGAGGAAATCAAAGATTTTGCTTTGATATTCTTGAAAATATTGTAGGATATACAGAGCAGGGTAGTTTTGCTATGTTTTGAGTTGGATTGCACAGACAATTATTTAAGAAAAAATGCAATTAAATTAACCTGTCCGAGAGTTATCTTATGTAATTTTTACATTGGTGTGATTTATGAAATTTAGAAGAATGCATACTAAATGTTAGATAGATTGCCTAGGAATTCTGAAATGCTGAAAATTTGTTTATGATCTTTGGAAAGTTTATTTTTATTCTACTTTTTTTTTTTTTTTAATTCCCCCTACTTTTAACAAAATTATTTATAAGGCCCAGTTACTATAATGAATTTTTCTATTTTCATTATAATATGGGTTTTTTTTGTTGAAGCACCATTGAAAGGCTTATAAAGCTAGCATTGTAGTATTTTGCACTATTCTCTTAATTATCATGTCACTATTACATCAGATTGCATTGTACCAGGTTTATTTTGGAAATGGCTTGTGTGTTCCATAATTATAATTATTGCACATGTTTCTAGAGCTTTTGTTCAGCATGCTAGAACTGAATATATTAATCACTTCATCATTGTGCAGCTAATTTCTGCTCTTGGCTTGGCAATCTAAACCCAGAGTAGCTCCATTTGCTACTTTCTGACCAGAAAATAGCCCACTAATGTTTTTCCTATAATGTTCAGAGTACTGTAAGATTCGTTTGATCTGCCATAATAGCTCTTTTATATTAATATCTTTGTAAGTGTTTCCAGACAAATGATGCCCTCATTTAAATGCAGGAGATCATAGAAAGGGTCTTAATGGTCCCATGCAGCTTCTAGAACATTAAAAATGTCCTTGAAATACTGTGGAAGCTCATGCAAATCCTGGCTCTGTGCCTCTCCATTGCAATACATGAGATTTGAGAATGTGACAATGAAAATATGTCGGCTTATAAAGTTGTGACTTTGTTCCCTCAGTGATAGCCTTAAAGAAATAAGCAATTGTGCTTGAATCTCAAATGTGTATTTACATATACTATTTAATTTTTCTTTTTATGTTTATTTCCTGATCAGAACAGAAGCATAATATTGTTGCAAACACTGTAATGTTCAGATACTAATATTCATTTAGATCTGTAAAACAAATTGTGCCTCTGCAAGAGCACAAAATCCTTATTACAGGAATAAAGATCTCATTCAGCTTTTCCAGAAAGCTGAGTTAATAAGGAGAAATATGTTTTTTATTGTTTTGGTGTTTCATTTTTAATTTCTCCAATTCTGAAAATTATTGAAGACCATTTCAGCATCTAATGTAATTTAGGCAAGTCTTAAAGAACAGAAGATAGGGGTGTGGTGCTGGCCACAGTCTTGTAAAGATAGTAGTCTATCATTTTGAAATTTGGCAGTTTATGTGTGTTATTGTGTTTGCGGCATCTCTTTCCTTATTGCTCTGAGCAGGGCAATTGATGGAAGCTGAAGCTCTACTGAATGCATTGAGAGACCATGTTGCCTGCTGCCTGCCATTCTCTTGTGCTAAGAAAGTCCTGTCTTGTTTTCAGTTTATGGCAAATGGTGATGGCAGAGCATGGGAGCATTCTCAATATGAATCTGAGATGAAGGGAAAGAAGATAAGAAAAAACTACCTAAACCATGGCAAATATCTGTCATGGGGAGCACAGATCGCCATGGATACTTTCACAGTTTGTTCAGCTGTCAGGAATTGCTGGTTTGATATTATATGAGCAAAATGGCTTCTGGACACCAGGCATATGCATTTAGAACAGAAAATGAAATTACTTTATGGACTCTTTTTTTCTATTCTAAACATTCATTTCAATTCTAGCCCAACAATTTAACAGGCCTTGTAGTTATATTCTTATGTGCTAAGTTTCAAATTAGTCATCAGTTTCAGTCTCTCCTGAAAAATCAGCCTTTCTTTGGTTTTACTAAAGGAAATGATTCACAAATGCTTTCTGAAATGTCATTAAAATGTGGAGGAACTGCAAGGTTACTTTGCACCTTGTGAAAGACAAAGCCAGTTATAATGCATTAAAGGACACTTTTCTTCTACCATCTGCACAGCCTGAACTTCTGTACAGTCTGAAGCTTCACACAGCTATTTTTTCTGGAGTGAAATATGTAAACAGTTGACTTTAATTCTGCTTCTATTCCATGTGATGTTATTTCTCCATCAGATTAAATATGTCCTTTTGAGATTGTATAAATAACAGTTTATCAGAAAGGACAATGGAAAGACATTTTGTACAGAGGGAATTTGGTATGCAGAAATAATCTTTTGCAGACTAAAAGCTGCATAATTCAAATTATATGTTTAGTCACAGGATGTTCTTAATTCAGATGAACAGAAAATGACATAATGCCAAACAACTGACAGACATTATCGACAGTCTTTGAGCTGCAGAGGGAAATGGAAAGTATGTGAGAATGGGAAATGGAAAATAGTTGATATAGTACAACTTTTGGCAGAGGGTCAATCACAAGGAATATCTCCCCAAAAGGCTAGCTAAAAAGAAAGTAACACAAGGGAAGAATAATTTCTAAAGAGCTGTAAAGTGGCTTGTACTATTTCAGTGAGGACAAGACAACTTTGTAACATGTAAGGTTGAGCTTTACAAAAACCCTCTACACTACTTCTCATAACTCCACGTTCCAAATATAAATTATATTCTACTCTTAACGATATTTTCAAATAAACCCGGGGATGTGTACTGACTTCCTTAAGGGGGCAATACCTACAATCTAAAGAAATCAATAAAAACAAAGAGAAAAGTGAAAAGGTGGAAGGCAAGCAATTCAGTGAATAATTTATTTCAGCTAACACTGGGAAGTTTTAGAAAAAGTACAAACAGCTAGAATGTGAAAAAGCAGCAGTACAAAATGTTCACAGGCTTGTGCTGATTTTCCTGACTTCTAGATTTTTTTTTTTTTTAATTCTTTCAGACAAAGACATTCTGGAAGAATAAAATTATTGCTAATATTTTGCTCAGGAACTTGTAATTTTGTCCTGGATGGTTGACTAAGATTTGGGCTACTGGATTCTTTGGGGCTGGGAACAGAAATTTCTATTTCTCTCTCTGAAATTTTTCTTATTTTTAAAAAAGTAATGAAATGTTTTCCCTGAAGAATTGACAAAAGGACCCTTTTCCACTGATTTAATTTCCAAATATTCTCTAACCAGTACATATTTGACAGGTACTTGGATAATACCTTTTTTCCCCTCTTTTTTGCTTCCATTTTCTTCTAGAACACATTTGTTATTCTGCAGGATTTTTTGGCTTTCTCCCATCTTCATCCAGCAGCACCAAGGAATATCTCTGTCTACACTTATCCCATTTCAAGTGAATGAAGCCACAGTTTGCAATGCCTGCTTCTATAAAGAGTTGAACTATTATAACTCTCCTGAAAATAGAGTTGCTTTACACTGGATAGCAGTATAAATATTAATCTATATGAGGCCTGGCTATATTATGACTGAAATAAGCATTAGCTTTGGAGGTTCCATGTTTGCCATCTTTTTCAAATTCACTGAGCGAGCATGAGGCACAGTCAATGATGCACTTGTTAATTTTGTTAGAAAATGAGAGAGTTTTTTCCAAGTGTCTGTTTATTTCCAAGTGTCTATTTATTCTGTTTATTTGTAAGCTTTCTGCAGGAAGTTTCTGATCTGTAAGTCCAATTGCTTCTCCTCCAAGACCATTTATAATGGTTTAAGGAGCCTCCAGGCATCATGCACAGAGTGCTGTAAATCCTCACTTTTGCAGGAATCAGAAAGTTTGCAATACTATATATAAGAGAGCTCAGATTTTTGCTGAACATTTGAGATTGGATATCTCATTTTCACCATATTAAGACAGAAATCATGAATGGAGAAAAAAGTTGGAATAAATAATTTTGTTGCCTCTCTTAACAGGGAGTGGAAGTTTTCTGCTTATGATGTGGATTTCAGCCTTGGGTGACTATGGGGTTCTTCATTTTTTCTCATCCCAGGTTATTGTCAAATGTGTCTCTGCATGTCTAAAACTGGTATCATAGGTTGTTCCTTATTTAAATTTTACATTTGAAAGTGTAAGGGGGACCCAAATTTCTAAAATAGGGACAAGGCAATGTGGAGTGATGGCAGTGTCTATACTGCTCTAAATAGCCTCATGGTGCAGCAAGCAGAGTGCACTTTGCTTACCTGGAATAGCAAGGAGAGATAATATTTTCCCAAGGTAAGCCTTGCATGGGTGTCTCGTGGGCTAGGAGTGTGTGATCACCTTACCATGGTGATTGAGTGAAAGTCAGAATAAGGTAGTTTAAGTAAATTTCATTAATCTCTTTTATCTAAGAGCAGTATCTTTCATAAGTTGTCTACTGATTTTTCACTGTAATATTTCAAGTTAATCAGAAGCTAATGGAAAAGAATGTCAGCGCCTACATTTGACTGATAAATAGCATGCTACTTCGCTCCTGGAAGTTTGCAAAAGTTATTCTCATGCTGAAAATAAATTCTTCAGGTTTATTTTAATCAGGATTTAGAAACATTTGGTAGAGACTATCAAAGTAACATCTTCAGTTGCAACAGTCCTTCTAAATGATGAGTGTTCCAGAGATCACCTTGTTTAACCTAAGGTTTTATAAATTATTTTTGACTAAATGAGAAAAGCTATTTCTTTGAGACTGAATCTAAAACCTACTGGGGAAAAACAACTGGGTTTTGATGAATTTTAATCTATTGATTCAGTATTTTACAGAAATTATAGATGGAAAAGAATAGTAAGGAACTTCATGAAATTATTGTGACAGCTGAAATCAAAATCACAATTGCTTCAAAAAACCATATTTTTGAAAAATATCTTTCCTTTTTAGAGCTGAGTGAATATACAGAATGAGATATAAAGTTTCATAATTTTTGGTGTGTAATCAGTGAACTATTTTAATCCCGTGTATTTGACACCACCATTTTTGTTTGCAAAGAGAATGCCATTAATTAGAAACAGTCTAATTAAACAGCCTAATTAGCATTAAGGTTTCGGCACAGATTGAAGAGTTTTTATTGTATCATTATTTTTGCCAAGCCACAGACAACTTTTTATTTTTCCTTCAGGATCCCAAGGTTATAAGCAAAAAATACAGAAAGCTATAAGAAAAAGAAAGAGAGAAAATATATTTTCAGCCCTTCTGGAAATCAGGGGTTTGCATTACAGTGCAGCCTGAGACAAGAACTGCAGATTTATGAAGATCAGGTTTTACCTCTGAACTCCAAGGTGTTTTCTTTGGACATGGATTCTGCATCAAGCTCTTAAAAGACAGTGTCTCACCCACGAGATAACAGATTTCCCTCTGAACTTACATGAACCTGGGACCTCTGTGTTCCCTGAGAGCCTTGCAAGGCAGAAGGAAGACTGAAGAGGAGCTCAGGTGCTCTTTCTCCTTGCCTGTGGGAGATGTTGAAATTGCTCCCTGAGACAGCAGGAGCCAGTGCCTCCAAGGACATGCACGACTCCTTCCTGCCCGACCAAAGTGCCAGGGGCTGGGCTGCCTGGGAAGCTGGCCAAGGGTACTTGGACTACCTGGCCCCAGTGTTTCACCACGCTGTGACAGATAGCAGGCACTCATGTGACAAGGAACCTTACTTCATTCTACTTGGGTGTTTCTAAATTACCCCATGGGAAGTCCAGAGCTTTGAATGCTAAGATGAAGAGTTTCTTCACAACTCTCTCTATCATCAATACTGAGAAAAAACAAATCAGGCAATGATTTGCTTAAACAAAGCCATTCCTGACAGTAGGGAATTACTTTTTATCCTTATTTGCAAAATGACTAAGAGCATTGTTACTTTTTGCCTAGCAAAAAGTGGCCTGAAGCACGTTCATCTGGTTTGCTTAGCATTATCTGCTACTCAGAGTTTGAGCTGAATGGTGAGTTTGTGAATGTTCAAACCTTCATACGTAATTCTTTTGGTATGGGAGAAAAGGAAAATGTTATGCAGGGTTCTGATTCTGCATTATATTTGAACACGAAGTCCTTTGGTTTAAGCATAAAGTACAAATGTTTACCTTGGAGCCTTGTATAATTTTAATTAAAACACAAAGTCATGCCTTTGAACCTCTACCTCTGAGTCATATAAAATGAAATCTCAAAATTAAAATTTCTGTGAATGGTAGTTTGTTTTGCTCTGTTGCTAATCTTAATAAACACACTGCAGGTTAGTCCCATGTATAGTTTTCTGTCTGATCTTCTTAAAACTCATTCTGTGATCAGTTGTGGTCATGTTTCAGTACCTAGCTAATTCTGATTAGCATTACAATCTAGTACAATAAAAGCACTTTAATCAGAAATTGCAAATGAACCTTAACCACATCTAATATAATCAGCTATTTTGCTGACATGGCTTCAACTGCAGGATTGTCAAGCACAGAATGAATTAGCTATATGTATGAATAGCTTTAGGACATGTTTGATACTGATTTAGAGGAGAATTTGCATAAACAGCAGTTAAAACTTAATTAAAAGTAAAAACCCTGTTGTATGCTTGTAAGGTTGAACAATTTTTGCTAAATCTAATGATGAGGTAGTCTGTCCGCAACTAATCCTTTCCACTCCCTTAATCTATCATAAGCACAACCTCCTGCATTGATTATGTAGACAGCTCTAAGTTCTAAGGATCACAATAATTAACAGTAAGTCTAACTACTAAATGTCCATGGTTCAACACTTCATGAATTTTAATATTTTTTTTTAAATTTTATGACTGAAAAATTTACTTTGACATGGAGCATCTTGTCCTAATGAAAAACTACTTTACACTGATGACATATTACAAGACTCATATGTTTTAGTAAACCAAGGAGTCTGGATGTGAGGAACAGTAGACATAAATTTTAAATTTTTTTACCTTAGCAGACTTGAAAACAAAGAATGCTAAGCATTAAAGGAACCTAACAAACTGGAATAATATATTAGTTTGAAAGACATTCAATAATAAGTCTGGATTACAAACCGTTTTCAAATAATATGACCAATAATTTGGCTTAGGGGCTTGTTCACTATAGTAATTTTTCTTCCCTTTCTCTTTATTGAATTAAAGATATTAACTCCTTTGCATTTATTGTTTCCGTCGTATTTATTGACACTGAGATTAGCTCAGTTGATTTGAGCTGGTTGTTAATAATGCCAGGTTGTATGTTTGATCCATGTATGGGCCATTCACATAGGAGTTGGATGATCCTTGTGGGATCATTCCTTCGAACTCAGAATATTCAGTAATTAATGCATCCATTAGAGTCTTGAATTTGTGTTATCAGAGCAAAATAAATGCTGTCTACAGTTAAAATCTTGTGACATAACAGTTAAAATCTTGTGACATATATGGCAAAGTTTTTGAAATCTTTGATAAATCCAAGGGCAGGTTAATCTTTAGCTAAACATACAAATAAGGATCCTTTTCAGAGAATGCCTACTGAGCAACAGGCCACATGTGTTTATATAAACAGCTAATGGAAGTCCATATAAGTTGGACCAAACTTTCCTACTAAAATTCCCATTGCCTTTCAAATCCCACTGCATGACCATTATCATTCAACAAATCTCACCAGAGAAAACTTGAAAGTAGTTTTAATGTTGACATTTCAATTCTATGAGGTGAAGATATTTTAAATTTAAATGGACATTTTCCTTACAGATGAGAAAGCTGAGAAATATACAGTAATTTCACGACCATAAGGCGCACTGGATTATAAGGCGCACCTCTGGGAGTCGGCAAATTTCATAGCCTTGTACATCATATAAGGTGCACCGGACTATAAGTTGCAATTTTTTTTTGCAGCAAGGAGCTGTGCCGCGTGCAACAAAGTAACGAATTACTGGCAGGTGCTCAATTTGCAAACATTTTTCACAGATTGGTGTAGCCTTTAAACGCAGCCCCAGGTGCCCTCCCCATGCCGTGGGCCCCGGCACTCCCGCCTGCCCTCGGCGCTGGCCGGCACGTCTCGCAGCTCCCGGCTCTCACCATGCAACCGCACCATGTCCCAGCGTCCCTCCAGCCAGCAGCTGCGCCGCATCCCCCTGGCTGGCAGTTGTACTGCTTCCTGGCTTCCCCCCCGGCTGGTGGCTGTGCCGCATTCCCCCGGCTGGCGGCTGCGCCACGTCTCAGTGTCCCCCTGCCTGGCGGCTGGGGCGGGTCTTGGCATTCCCCCAGCCGGCAGCTGCACCGGTTCCTGGCTTCCCCCGCCCTGCAGCCGCGGCTCCCGGTTCCCCCGGCGTGGCCGTGGCTCCCGCTGGTCCCAGCTCGGCTCACAGCTCGCACTTCCGGGTTGGCAAATTTCTGAACTTTGTCCATATATAAGGCGCATCCAGATTATAAGGTGCACTTTTGGGTTCGGACCAAAATTTTAGTCAAAAGGGTGCGCCTTATTGTCGTGAAATTACTGTACATTTTAATTGAAATTCAAAAATTGTAAAATACAACAATATTCAGTAATAAGCAGACTTTTTCCAAAGCGAACATGGTTTAATTATTTTTATGACACAATGTATCCTGAATGCATTCTACAGACATTTAAACCAAAAATGTTCCAGCTGTGCAGGTGGATTTTGTAATTTAAAAAAAATGTAATGTAGAATTGTATTGGAGAGACACATTTGGATGATATAACCAAATCATTAAGAAATTGGACAATTAACTATAGTAAAGAAAAAAAAACTTTCCAGATCTACAAACTTATAACATCAAATATTATCCTCACTAATGGATAAACAATTAATAAAATGGAAATAATGCAGTGATTATTGGAATGGTAGTAGGATCTTTAGTGGTTTTTGTTCTTGATGCAGAAACAGGTCAGAGGGCTGGAGTTTCTTCTGTCAGTTCTTACTGCCTTTTTTGAGTTTTGGAAGATAGAAACACCATGTGGAGAAATTTTATTCCTCTATTATTTTAAAAGTGACCTGCATTCTTAGTTCACAAGCAGCAATGTCTCTGCAATATGAATTGCAGCCTTGTAGGTTCTTTTGGTAGGGAGGTTAATAGGATTGTGTGTTGTTATTCTTCAGTCTTTACCATTACACTTGATCTCTTAGGCAAAAATACTAGAAAAACACAGATTGTTTTTCCTCTATTTTACAGAAATAATAACTCTATTGTAGCAAAAATTAAAAAAGAACCATTAAAAAGTTCCTCTGCTCCAATCACATAAAAATGAAGGCTCCATAGAAGTAGAGGCTCTTTTAACCATTTACTATCCATGTATGAACAATTTGAAAATTGCACTTACTTGCACTGGGAGTTTTGTTTGACTTGCAAGACTCACTGTATGATTCTTTTAGCAGATCTTTCCTTTCTTCCTTCTACTCTTGGCAAGATTGATCCTTTATGTATGTCGTGTCATTGTGCTTCAACACACAAAATCTTCTGACTCAAATAAATTCAGCATTCTGTAGGTCTTAAAAATATACCTGACACAACAGGATAGTACACATTATATTTTTCACTTTAATTTAGGAAAATAACCTGAATTGCACATCTAGTCTTTTAGGATGTTGAAGCCTTTTTTGTTTTGTTTATTTTGTTTTTGTGGTAAGATATCTTTTCCTGGAGCCTAATCCTTCACTTTCCTTAAGCTTATCCCTCACTTTCTCTAAGCTTTTTCTCATTGTCTATACCACCAGAGTTTTAGTATTGTAGACTGAATTTTCTTGTTGTTTACTCTCATGTTTTTTCATTGTCTTTTTTCTTACAAAACTTTTAGTGAAATGCCAACATAGACATGCACTCTATAAATACCTCTTTATTGCTAAAGCAGGCTATGGACTTTACCGATGGGAGTGGGGTGGGAAGGGGCAATGGAAAGATAGGGAATAAATTTGTTGTCTAACATGCCAATTATACCAAAGAGGATAATTCCTTTTTTTTTTTAATTTATTTTTTTTAAATTTTTTTAAATTTTTTTTAATATGAGTGAATAGTAGTTAGTTAGTCTTCTGCTTCCCTTGTGCACATTTTCAATGAAGTTTGGCACAACCAAAAGCAATATCAGCTGGTATGCTATTAGCATAAAATAGTACAATTCATAGTGTTGAAATGCAGTACAGTCAAGAAAAAAAGTAATTGGGTAATGATTGACTCAACAATTTAAGCTATTAAAATTCAACTTCCCCCCCTATATTTTATTTTTTTTCTGCTAGATAATGAAACTTTGGACTTAATTCCTTCTTTGTTATATAAAGCAGTCCAATCTCTTTGTAGTTTAAAACATTTCCTGCTAATAGCAGTGAATCGATATTTTCTCTTTTGTACCTGTAATATTTATAACTGAATGTTTTTATCTCAGTCTGAATCTTCCTGCCAGGCCTATTCTAAATAGGATGTCAATGGAATTTGAAAAATGCAGTTTTTAAATGTAAGCAAATGCTTCACCTTCAAGAAAAAACAAAAAATAGTGACTCAAAGTCTTGCAGTAAAGAAAAAATTATGATAGCTGAACACTCAATCCATGTTTGTAAGGAATTTTTGCCTTTAGATTTGAACTTTCATTACTGAATTTATCTTTCTGAATTATTGATAATTATTTACTGAATTTCAATTGAATGTGGTCTCTAAAATTATTTAATGTCTTTATTAATCTCATACCTAAAGTACTATTTTAATGAGTCTACTGATTTAACTTGAATATATCTTCAATATGACAGTTACTTTAATACAAGAAATGAATATTTAGAGTTTAGCATTTATTTAAACACCATTCGCTTTGGATTATTGCCATTAATTGTGGATAAAATGGCAAAAACATTTTTGTACACCTATTTCTAGCTTATTTCAGCATTTGTATTAGGATAAGGAAATGTAACTCGAACTTAGGAAACCACATTGGAATACATTATCCTTTTAATTATCCTTATGTTATATACATTATCCTTAGAGTAAATGCAACACTTACTTGTTGATGTTGGTCCCTAACTAATACCACAGTGTCAAAAAATGACTTGTATGCAGGAAAGGACCTGTCCTCAGAAATTCTGGACTTGAAATCAGGAATTTAGGATTATTAGAGAAAAACATTGTTGCATCTAATTCTATCATATAAATTCATTTATAAACTTAGTGCTTAAGTACATGTTTTTTTCTAAATGTGTGTTTTTCAAGATTTATTAAGATTTTGTTGACTTTTTCTTTTTTTCACTTCAAAACATTTTCTTCCAGTGGTGGCTAGCCAGTGCAGCATATGTAGTTCCTATATAGCCTAATAGAAAGTGCACAATAAAAGCATTATATTTCCTTTTATTGTAGTCTATTCATCTACACATTCACAGTAATGTTTTGTTTGCCTTTTTTACTGCAACTGTGCTTTGTGTTTCTGCTTAAAATGGTTTTCCATAATAACCTTCAAATTGCTTTCCTGATCAGCGTGCTAAATTATTGGGCCATTTGCCACATATTGTATAGCTTATTTTCTTGCTCTAAGCCTAATTATTTTGCATCTTTCTGTACAACAAAATACCTTTACCATCTGCTAGGTTGTTCATGTAAACAATCAAAATATAACTTAGTTTGTGCCATTCAACCTTACTTGTTCCATCTTCTAAACCTTTTATCATCTGCAACCTTGAACATAGTGACCTTACTTCCACATTTTTCTTGAACTGATTCAGGCACCAGAGAGCAACTAAGTCCTATTTTCAGACTGCCATTTTTATGCTTCATTTCTACAATTCAGGGTGTGTCCTGTTGATTACTTTTTCCTTCTATTTTTCTTTTAATTTTTTCTTAATATTTTCAGAAGTAGGTTGCAATAATTATTTATACCTTAAACCCTAATGTGCACTACTTCTCTCTAAGTTCAAATCATAGCAAATATGCTTTTTTATATCTGAATGTATGGTTTACTTTATTTATTTTCATAATATCCTAACAGCTGGGCTTATTAGCAGAGCTTTAAACTAGATTTGGTGGGGGGAAGGGATATTCTCCTGAGTGTCTGAGAGGAATAAGGAAGCAACAACCTTCCAGGAAACAAGAACTAGCTATGATGTCAAACTCGAATCTAGTACAAAATCAAAGTTCCTGTCTACTTGTGCAGTGCCACTGAGAAAACCAAATTACTTTTAAGTAAGATAATGAAGAACTCGGTATGCTCACACAGAAGTTAGATAACAGAGATGAAAATTCATAAGAGGGATAAGAGGGATTATGCTTTACTGGATGATAAACCATATACTTAAAGCCATACATGTGTGACAAGAAAGAAAATGAGATGTGCACAAAATACAAGAGAACTACCAGTTATAGAAGAAAGTTTCAATCTCAATAACAATACTGAAGTCTTCTGCCACTGGCAAATGACAATGAAATTTTATTTTATTTTCACTTCATATGAGGCATATGGAGAATGAATTTTTTAAGGTAGTAAACATGGGTCCCAAAAGGAGAGCTGGAGAATACTGAAATTAGTTGAGCCCATCCTTATTTTAAGTATGGAGAAGTCTAATTAAGGGAGAATATTTTTTGCCAAACAGTAAGAATATGCCTGTGAACTTTACAGGTTTCTGAGATAAATCAACATCTTACTAGGGACAAGCCTAGGTGTTTAAAAGAAGATGCTCCCTTTTTAATTTTTTCTTTTTCTTTTTCTTTTTTCCTTATTTATTTATTTGTTTGTTTGTTTGTTTGTTTGTTTTTAAGGTATAAGGTATTGTAGTGCTCCACAGAATGAAATGCAATAAATAAATATCTAAAAGAAAGTTGCCCTAATTTTAGGAATAAAGACTTAATTTCCTGGGGCTGGAGAGAACAATTTTTCCACACATTACCTTTGATTATGTGGATTACAGAATATTTTGATCCTTTATGAATCCCTAAAGCTAAATCCTCTTCATTGCTGTGTTGTGTGCATCCTGAACATTTACTCATAGTGATAATGGTATAAAATAGAACCTTATTTGTTTCAGTTTTAACAAAATGTTATTCAAACTCAATGGCAGTGGACAAATTATGATTTGTAGTATTAGTATACTCTCATGATAACATTATTACTTAATTGCAAGGGTAATTTGCTGGGAGACATATTTAAATGACATTTACTAATGATTTTTTGGCACAGTTTTTGACTTAAACGAAGCCATGGTTTTGTTCACATTTGTCTGTGGGTCAAATATCACTGAGGGATCTATTTGTGATCATTGACAACTTTATATGACCTACCAGCAACTTCTTCACATTCTCAACAGGATATTTAACGCCATTTAAAAAGTAGCATAACTCTTGCAGACGAAATTCCTGGAGGTTTCTTTCCATAGCACAGTATTTTGAAAAGCCTGCTTTTTAATAAATACTTGAGACAGAAACACATTATTTAGAAAATCATGAAGACTTATTATTTACTCCTTACATCCTGTGCTTTCCCCTTGATATTTGTGATGATTAACCCTTTTTCATGTCAGGAAATCTTGCTTAAATCTTTCTGGGTTTTTTCATCATAGGAATGGAATTTAATACAAGGCTAAATTATATGTGTTAAGAAATATTCCTTTATGAAGTGCTTGGAATTTCATCAGCATGCTTCTCATCTGCCTCAGAGGACAAACTTCCTTAGACAGCTGAAATAGTGAAAAATCCGTACACAATCCTTGAAAAGCCTTAATATTTCTCAAAAAAATCCCATTCGAGCATTTTCAACAACCATCTGCCTTCAAGAACGCTACAGAGTGAATGTTCAAGGAATTAATAACAATTAAATATTTACTGTAAGTTAATGGAATCAGTTTTCTGTGTGCATTCTGCAGCTGAACATTTAAAGCTCAAGTAGGAGTTTTCTGGGTGTGGTCTCTACTGCTTTGCTTTTAGGTCCCTTCACTTATGCCTCTGTTTTTGGGCTCCTAATGGGAACTGCTCATTAAATGTGTTTCAAATATTCTCCAGGACTACCTTTGTTAGAAAAAAAATGTTTCTTGAAAATCAATGTAGTGAGAATGAGATCTCTTTTGGATTGCACACCTGTTTTTTAAGGCCCCTGAGAGGTGCTTTTGATTCAGTCAGATGGAGAAATACATATGGAAGCAAATAGCTGCAATCAGAGAACCTATGTCTTAACTGAGAAGAGCTAGATTTATGCTTTTAAATTTAAGAATGAAAACCAAAAATAAATTTAAGTTTTTGGTCACATTTTGGGGCTCAAATGCACTAGTGTGACTCAACAAAGAGAGTGTTACTGGAGTTATGTTGAAAACTTCATGTCAGCCTTATAGAAAAATAAAAATAATGGTGCTTCTAAAATTGTAATTATCCATAGTTTAAAGAAATACAGTTAAATATTTGCTAGTGTTTTAAGGTTTTAATTTTTTTTTTTTTTGGAAATACCGAAAGCTGTCAAAATCATGTATGGTAACTACAAAATGTGGGAATTGCCACATACAAAACCCAAAATGCCAAGTAATGTATAACACTGTTTAACAAATGAGGTGACAACATTTTGAGAGAACAGAAAACAAAATTCATGTACACAGGTATCTCAGAAACAGATAGTGAAGCATTTGTCTTTTTAAACCAAAGTCAGTAAGAGAGATTGTTTCATAGTAGTTCAAAGCATAACCCATAACTTTGAAGAAGAAAGTGGAAAATCCATTTAATGAAAATTGTTTGGTGCCCTGTGTAATCTGGTTAGGTTAAGTGCTACTTCTGATTTCCTGGAAATGAATACTTTTATGAATAGCAAGCTTTCTATAGAAATTTTGAGAAAATGTATAAAGGATTAAAAGGATGAAATGGTAGCCTTTGGTGTCTACTGACGAAGAATGTCTTCAACAATTACAGTGTGCAAGTGACATGTGCTGGAGCTGCATTTTGATTCCACAGTAATATCAAGACAAAATACAACACTAGAGATGGGGAAAAGTGTTCAGTGCCACGTACTTAAGGCAGAAACAGTCTGGAGTTTCTGCAATAGATTACCTGTTGGTTTCATACAACTTTAGTCTGAAGGTTCAGCTTCAAAAATTAACTGAGAAAATGTAAAATACTTTGCCCTTCTCTCTTTTTACTGGGTTTTAGTGGGTAAACCCCTATCATCTTGGGTGTTCTTTGCTTGTTTTGTTCCTTCACTTGCAGTTGCTCCTAAAGAGGCATTAGTTAAATTAGTTAACTTAGTTATTAGTTAACTATTAGTTAACAAATGGCTCAGGACTCTCCAATTTTCAGGTCACTTTGTTTACTCCACAGTGCATAGATGTTCCCTGCCTTACTGTGGATCTATTCACTAAGTCCTTCAACAGATGCAGACCTTGGAACCTGGCCAAAAAAACAAAATCAATATTCTTTTGTCTCTGTAGAGATTTCTCCAAAATTCTTCATCTTTCCTACTACTTTGGGAACTGCTTATGGCAGCTCATTGGCTTCAGTTTCTGAGGCCCTTTTTTTGGACCCCTTTTTATCCTAAACCTATACTCAGGGGAGTGACATTTCATCAGGTTTTCTTCCATATTTGTGAGAGGTGACACCAGGGTCCTCTGTTTACTGTAGTGCTTAAGACCATTTGACATAATGCAATGTCAGAAAAGGAGAAAGTCTTCAGCAAATTGTCCAAAATAGCCCAGAACAGGGAAATAGCTAGATCAGACATCACTAGGGATTTTCAGGACTAGAACTGTGATGGTATCCTAAGAAGATCCCAATGGAGAGTATGCCTAGATAATCTTCTCTTTTTTTTTCACTTTCTGTTTGATTAAATATGTGTTTTTAAAAAATATTCAATACTATAATATTAGAACTGTTAAAAATTTCCTCTCTTTTGAGAAAGCTTACTTAGCATAATAAATATTACTGCTATTCACTCCCTGAAATATAGAAGCTCATATTCTTAATTAGATATTTAAGGAAAACCTCAATTTTTATTTTTTAAAATTTCAATATATTTAGTACAGTTTTAATTTTTTCCTTTGAGTAATTCAATCAATGTATTTTCAGTATTTGGCATGAATTTCCCATCTATTTACCCTGATAACAGAGCAGTGACAAGTTTATGTTTTCATAACACTAACTTATACTCCAAGACTTAAAACTACAGAGTGCCCCAGTTCAGGGACACATTAATACATTAGAGTTTCAAGTAAATTAGTCTAATTTGTGGGTGTTTTCTACAGGCCACTATCTCGTGGATGCCTTCTAAAGAGAGGTGTAAGTGCCCTCACACTTAGAGACCCTGGTTCTCATAGGGCACTTCAGTCACCCTGACAATCACTGGAGGAACAATACAAGGCACAAGCAGTCCAGGAGGTTCCTAGAAATCTTTGATAACTTTCATGATACAGGAGATGGTGGAACCAAGTAAGAAGGGTGTGCTCCTGGACTTTATACTCACAAAGAAAGGCTGGGGGAGATACGAGGTTTGGGGGTAGCCTTGGCTAAGCAACCATGAGCTCAGTATTCTGCAAGTAGGAAGCAAGGCAATGAGTAACATTGCAACCCCAGAATTCAGGAGAGCTAACTTTGACCCCTTCAGTGAACTTCTTGGAAGAATGCCATGGGTATGTGCCCTACAAGGAAGAAGAGTCCAAGAGAGTCCAAGTCAATATTTCAGGATCACTTCCTCCTGGCTGCCTGGAGTGCATAGCTCTGGGCAAGAAAATGCAAAAGAGGACGGGAGACCTGTCATGTGGGAACCAAGAAAGCAGCCAGGATTATTCTCAGGCTGCTCAAGCTTTGCTCTCAGGGTTTTCAAGGACAGGAACCCGAAACAAAGATTACACACCTGGTAAGCGTACGTTGACTAGTGTCACAGAGTGTGTTTTTAAAAGGGTGTTTTTCCTCTGTCCAATGAAATATCTCTAAATTATTTTGCATGATGTATACTGTTTAAAACCTATGATTTCCTTGAATAAATACTCTTTCTTGCTTCGGTAAGAAAGTGTCATATTACTTTGTCTTTTCACTGCTCAGAACCACATACAGTAACATATAGAGCTTCCACTGAGACAGTAACAGAGACCTACATGGATGAACAAGGAGCTCCTGTCAGCAGATATGCATGAAACAGGCACAGGATGCTTGGGATAAATTTAATGGTCAGAGTATTCAGAAATGCAACAAGTAAGGCCAAGGCTCGTCTGGAATTTGTGTGAACATGTTGAGGATAACAAGAAGGGCTTTTTCAAATACATCAATAACAAAAGGAATACTAAGGAAAATGTTGGCCCCCTACTCAGTGAAACAGTGACTGCTGCAACAGAGGCTGCAGAGAAGGCTCAGATGCTGCATACCTTCTTTACTGCAGTCTTCACTGCCAAGGCCAGGCCTCTGGAATTAGTGACCCAGGAGACTAGGGACAAGGCCAGGAGATAAGAAGACTTTTTTTGACTAAGAAGGATTGGGTTAGAGACCATTTAGTCAAACTTGGTATCCAGAAGTCCATGGGCCTCAGTGGGATGCACTCACACGTGCTGAGGGAAATGTCAGATGTCCTCAATCATTCTCAATCAAGTTTGAAAAGTCATGGCAGTCAGAAGAGGTGCCCAAGGACTGGAAGGAAGGAAATGTCACCCCAGTCTTCAAAAAGGACAAAAAGGATGACAGAAGAAATTATAGGCCAGTCAGACTCATCTCTATCCCCGGACAGGTGATGAATCAGCTCATCCTGGGGGGATATCTCTAAACACATGGAAGACAAGAAGGTGATCAAAAGTCGTCAGAATGGATTCAGCAAAGGGAAACCATTCTTAAACAACCTTTCTTCATTTTTTCGTGGGAGAACTGTCTGGATATTAAGAGGGGAGTACAGTGGAGGCTGTTCACTTAGAGTATCACAAATTTTTTGACACTCTGTTTTCCCAGAGATTATAGAGATATTTGAAAGCTGTCTGGACATATTTCTGAATAACATTCTCTAGGTGACTCTGTTTGAACAGTGACATTGGACTAGACAACCTCCAAGAATTCTGTGATTCTTTAATATAAAAGGTCCATTGACACAGATGCTAGAATGGCATTTTTTCCTCAAAACTGCATAAATAATTTCAGAAGGAAGACTTTCTCCTTTAGAAATTAATGACAGTAATGTATCTGAGGCTGATGCTCCCTAGAGGTAAGTCTGGAAGTGCCTTAGATGTCTCCATGGTCACTATAAATTTATCACATGTTCTGAGAGAAGGAACTACTGAGTACATCCATTATTCTAGCTATCCTTGTTCTCTATATACTCAGAAGGAAAAGGGGACACCATATTTTTCTAATGGACATGTTACATTACTTTGATGAAAAATAGTTTGTAAACTTCTTTTTCTTACCCTCACTATATTTGAAAGATTTATGTCAGAGTTTTCCAGTGAAGAACAGAGAAGACACTCCAAAGATAAGTGATCAACATGCAAAATTATGATTTTTTACCTACTTTAATTCAGTGAAATTAAATTCCCACTTATGCTATAAAAACAGTGTTACACTGTATTTTAGATATCACAGTATATAGAAAAGAATCAGACAGATAAATAACCTTTTCATAGATTTATAAATACCACAGAATCAACTGAGGTTTACTAAGTGGAAATTTTATAAAGGCTAACATGCGTAAAGTGGATATTGCTCCCTTTTCACCTGACCAACATTCTGTAGATTTTTTTTCTTCATATGTGGCTCAAAAAATACCAAATAATCTCATTTTAATTCAGACAACATCCCATCTCCAATCAAAAAAAAAATCTTGTTGTTTTAAAGCACTATGTTTTACATTACAGTCATTACAAGGATGAAATACACATGTGCTACTTTCAAATGTGCATGCAAAGACTGAGAAACAAGAATGATCTCTTTACAGATTTTTAAAAGAATTTTTACAGTTACACTGACATTTACAAAGAAATATATTCATGGTGATTCTACTTGGAAAAATTTATTACTTTTCAATTTATTCTAGGCATACTGCGCATTAATAAGCTTTTTTTTTTTTTAATGGAGAAGAAAATAAACTGCTTTGCAACATTTTTGCAAGAGGCAACTTTAATACATGACTGAGTAGAATTCACATTAGTATGAACACTTTTGTGATATCAAGTATTCCCTTGCAACATTTGTAAAAGGTTACAAATTTCTGTTCTCTGGGCCAAGAAATAAAATGACAATTTTGTATCTGAGTATAAAAATTGAATTATGTCATATATACTTAATAATTAATGTGTTCTGTATGCTAGATGCTTAGAATAATTCAAATGCTGCATGAGATCCAAATGTGATTTTTGTTACAACTGAACGAATCACCAATATGTACCTTGTCAGTAATATGCAGAAATTACTGATATTTAGAATTGCTTTTTGCTCAGGCATAGTTTAGGTTTGCATAATCCCAGTGGTAAAATAAACATGAAAAAAACATCTGTTCAACTAAATTCTGGATTGCTAAATGACTTATTCTGAAATGACACCAGAAGGAAGGCTCATGGGAAAATGTTAACAAACAGTAATGTTGCATCACAGCTTCTACAGCTTTGTCTCAGCATGGCACACCACAAAGCAAGCTGTCTGCTAGTTTCATTAAATTATTTGGAAATTGCTTTTTGTTATGCAGTAAGGTACATTTTTCAGAAAAAAAATTTTGTTTTTAAAGTTGAAAACTATTTTCATTAATTCAGTCAGTTTACAATGTTGCTTTTAGGGAATGGTGAATTGTGAGAAACACTGGATTTTCTGCATGTTGCTAACCTGACTCCATCAATAGTTCCACGCAAATGATAAGCACTGATGAACACAAATGATGAGCAGCTGTCACTTCAAAATATCTCTTTGCAATAAAAAAGGAAATGTGGAGAGGAGGAATAGAACATTGGAAATTTAAGGCAAAAATACAGGCTGTTAATTATACTGTTGAAAATGCTAAAACCAGGCCTCCAGGTTTATTGAGGACTTTGCATTACCACAAGGCCTTTCCACAATATTTTATGCTATTCTTGTTCTTTCTGGTTCTGTTCTCTTCTGCAAGGCCATCTAATACTGTTACCTGTCCAATTTTCATGGATACCTACACAGAGATATGGATCCACATGTCGTCCTTTCTTGTTTGGTTGGAGGCAGACCAGGACTGAGGGGAGATGGGCAAGTCAGCTGGCTTTATGTGGGATGCTGGCAGCTAACTTGAAACATAAACCTTGCTTTGAAGCTCAAACCAGCTAGTGACACCAAATCACTTCATGGTGGCGTATGCAGAAGGAGAAACACTTGCTGATAAGGTACTGAAAGATCTTTGTGTTTCTTATTATTATGGTAATAGACTCATTTCTGATACTACAGGTCCTAATTGCTTGGTGCCAATACATCAGAAAACTTACTCCAAATCACTATTGTGGTGTCCTTTCTTCCAGATTGTGTAAAGTGGACAGCTGATGGTTTCAATCATATGTGGGCATATCTTCTGCAGTTAGTGCCTCTGTAATACCCTTGAGATGCCAGGTCTTGCCCAATCTGCAAGAAGAATTTCGCTCAGACAATATCATCCCATTTATATATAAGGACTTCTATTTTTCAGAACAGAGTCTTGCCCCTGGATTTCAGGGCAAAATAAATTTTTAAAGATATCTCATTTGGGCGATGTTTTACATTGGCAAAAACTGACAGGTGATATAAAGATATTTTTATTAGTGTAAATATATGCCTTGTTGGTCATAGTTATTTTTCCTGTTTTTTATAATACTCAAGTCTGACTGTCCCATCTTTTTGAGACTCTGCTGATAGACAAAATGTCCTATCAGGTGGAAATAAAAATATTGGTTTATATCAATCAGAATAATTTATTCTTTTTGTCACAATGTAGTCATTGATTGTGGGAGGAAAAAAAGAAACCCAAGACCCAAGCCTTTTAATTCATGTGGGCCCTGCAGTCTGTTTGATGCATTAAGGGTATAGAAATTTAGCATAAATTGAGGGTCTTCTGTGTCTCACTGAAACAAAGTGGAGCTGTGAGTCCTTCCCTTGATTGCAGGCACTCTTTAGTTGTTAGGCCAGTTCAAGGTGAGGAAGGGGCCCAGCCCACGTTCATCTCAACCAGCCTCATCAGTTCTGCCCCAATGGCAGAAACTCAGAACACAGCTCTGCCCACTGACCGAGCGATGTGAAGCATGTGCCCATCCCTGCTCTGGGGTGTTGGCATCTCCTCACAGCCTTGTTGTGTTAGCAAACTTGCTCTGGAGGCCTCTGCCCCTTCATCCAAGTCATTGATGGATAAACTAAACAATACTGGACCCAGTCTAAACCCTCGGGGCGCTGCTGGGACACGCCTCCAACCAGACTGTGCAGCTGATCACAAACCTCTGAGAACTGCCGTTCGACTTTTTATTTATCCAGCAATTTATAGAGCACCTCCACCAGGATTGTTTGTATATGCAAACGAGACATCAGAGATCTACTCGAAATATTACCAGTTCTTCAAGTATGTTCCCAATGCAGAATTGCTGTAAACTTAGAGTTGACCATAATTTTGAATTAGCACTTTAATACCAGCTTTTAAAAAAAAGAAAGAACTAAAGAAAGTGATTAGTGGTCATATTATTCAGTTCCATTATCTAGTCTAACACGAATTGCATAATGAGAGTTATTGACAAGTAAGGGTTTTATTCTACTTCAATTGGTACAAAAGTTGCAGATATAAAGAAGTTAATCCTTTACACCTTTCAGACCTTGTTCTCGTTCTGTTATTTGATACATATTATGGTGTCAGCTGCTTACTTAGAATGCAATCCATTCTGTCCCAAATGAAGCAAGAGCAAGTGAAAGATGCCTGCAATAAAAGTTGAAGCTGAATGCCTATATCAGAAACAAACTTTTCTTTTTGGACTCAATATTTAATTTCTATTGATTAGTGCTTGATTATTATTATTATATGGACACAGAAGTTGATGAGGTAGTTATTGTGTGCAGTTTCTGATAGTTTAAAAACAAATTAGCTCTTTACCCTTTGAATGTTTTAGACCCGGCAAAAAGTGTATCTCCTTTTATCTTGGGCAATTTAACTCCATTTTAAATTTATTTTAACTGAGGAGGAAGATGATCAAAATTTCCATAGCATTACTTCAAATATTTTTATAATTTCTAAGTGAAATTATAAATTTAAAATGAATAATTTTATAGAAACTGCTTTTAAGTGGGGAGGTTTGTTTTAACACAGATGAAAAAAAGGGGAACAGTTTAGCATCAAACCTGGATGAAAAAAACCCCTCCCCTCCCCAATAGTCCAAGATCTGTAGAAAATTTTCCTTGACAGATGTGATCTTTCGATACTTGACATAACGAAGACTTATTAAAGATACAATAAATATATCTAGTTACATTAACTTAATTTTTTTTCTTGTTGCTGAGAGTAAGACACTGGTTTCCATTATTGGAGAACCCTTTGCCATTTTTTTGTGAATCAAAGTCAAGAGTAAATAAAAGATATTTTATGCAACTCTAAAATAATTTTGGAAGTGCATTAGTGTTTGATGTTTTTTGAATTATAAGAGATAAAGACATTTAAAATGATAGAATCATATTTTTATTACATAACCTTCTTAAGGAGTTCACTGAAGACTTCTTGGTATGTGTAACATGAATGATAGAGCAGTTTTAATTAGTTATGTATAAGGAGGTGAGGTCACACATAATATTAAGTTGGAAGAAGCCAATTTAAAGCTGGGTTCAATTTCATATGTTAATAAAACTTTTTTTCGAAGGGTAGATGTTAATTTTTAGCAGAATATTATTATTTTTTGGTCATTACTGGATAGCTTCATGAATGTTCATTTTCCACTGCTTACATTAATATTGTGAAAATTGGTGCATTTTCACATAATGTGGAATGAGATAACTTCTTTGGATACTTCAGGATATGAAGCCAGGTTTATGTTTTCAGATAGATGACTAGGTATGGAATAGCATACATAGAAAAAATTGTTGCTTGAAAACTCTCATTTTACTGAGAGTGAAAAATAAGACTGGCTGGAGGATACCTGATTTTTAAATAAAATAGGACATGTAAACATTTACAATTAATCCTTTCGCGAATTGGAAAACAACAGACTTTCAAATCTTATAAAGTATACAGAAAAATATTCACAGTGTTCTGTATGAGGAAATAGCTATCTTGAAATTCCAGTTTGTAATGATGGAACTGTCTGTAGAATCATTCATTTATTTGTCTTTCTAATATTTAAAAAAAATAAATTGCTACTAACAGCCAAGAGTAAGACTGCAATTTTATTTGCAAAAGGAAAGACCCAGTACCTAGTCCTGTCTCCTTCCCAGCCATCTTTAGAAATGAGGAAATAATGCAAGCTTCTAATACTCAAGCAGATCTCATCTCCATGTATCAGGATTGATTTTCTGAGAAATAAGTACTATAATGACAGATGGAGTGGTTTTTTTGTGACTCTAAATGTTAGTTATTAATATCTCAAATTCTTCAGTCTGAATTATTTTTCTCTTTATGTTTTTCTAAGAAAAGTCACAGTCAAGGGATATCCATTCTGTTACTGGAAGTATGTTTAGTTTTATCTCAAACCAGAAATCCTGGGTTTCCTTTACTTTTTGTTTGTTTGTTTGTTTCGGTTTTGCTGTCATTATTATAGTTTTAATTTTGAAGAAGGCTTATTTGGTCATTGGCAATACCTTATATTAAAAAAAAGTCATTAAAGGACTTGTTCTTGTTTGGGTAAATATCACCGGTCAGGACTGAATGTGAGCATTTGCTTGACTTCCACTGTATTACTCTAAACAGGGAAACCTCCAAACTGTCATTTTCCTGAACTGTGTCATGCAGTACAATAGGGTTAGATGACAATGTGATGGCTTGATGTGAGAAATATATCTGCACATTAGGATGTGTCTGTGATACTTGTTATAATTATTAACCACTCCAAAATCTTATTCATTGACTAAATGAAAGAACCATCTATAACATGATTTTAACCATCTGATGTATTTTCTGTACTAAGTTATGAATGCTAGATATTAAGTACCTGAATCACTCACCGAACCTTTGAAAAGTATTAAGGTCAATGATGTAGTTAAATATATTTCTGTCTCTTTTTTTTTTTTTTTAATGAAATATTTTCAACTGATACAAAATGATGGCTCTGGAAAAGCCATGAAAGCTTTTGGATACAGGGCAAGGGTAAATGAAATGAAAATGGAAATATAAGCTTTGTTCAGCACGAGCCAAAGGATTTTAGATATCATATGAAGGATACATCAACATCTCAGGGGACTGATGATTCAGTCTTGAGGTCCATTCAGCCTATAGTCATTTTACTGGGGTTATACTTTTGTAGTTCTAGTCAAATAGGACAAGATAAATCCTAATATAATTATGTTTAATGGTTAGATTTACCAGCTTTTCAACTTTTTTCTTATCTGAGGAGTAAAAGTAATTTACGTTTGGTAGCAATTTTTCCCCCTCCTCTAATGGTTGATTTCAGCCTTTAATTAAAGCATTTTTTCCTTTCTTTTATCAACTGCTAAAAACCTCAGATCCTCTTATCTGCACTATTTCTTCTATGTACTGCTCTTGAATCGTGATTTTGCATCTCAACTAAGTAGGAGAGTGGCACTATTATTTAGAAAGACACTATTATTTAATGGATCAAAAGATATCTATAATTTAGTTTATATTATTGAATGTAACCTTCCATTCCTTTTAAAACAGTTATTTTAGGGAATATGTATTTTAGCTCCAAAGCAGTAATACATCACAGACAAAAGGAAGATATTTCATTCACTTTGGCACCTGTACTTTCAAAGAGTATTTAATTCATTGTTCCTATAAATTATAAGCTGAGTTCTTAAATGTGTGTAGTAAAAATGCCACTATCCCCCTTTGCACCATAGACTACACCATCATTCAATTGTTTACGCTGCTAATAACTTCTTCCTGATATCTGTCTAAACTTTTCTTAGCCTCAAGACATTGTTCTTCATCTGTCATTTCTTGAGACCGTGACTGAGATTTTTATCATGTAAACTGTCACTGTGAGGGCATTTGTAGACTGTTGGAAACACATAATATCCCTTTAGTATTCACCATTTTAAATTTCTTACATGCAGCTCGCTCAGTCTCTCATTACAGAATTTATCCTCCAGCAACTGTGTCAGCCTTATTTCCTTTGTAATTTCTCTATTTTTTGTAATTTCTCTATTTTATTTTTTTTTCTATTTTCCTCTTACCTTTTGGGGATAGGAATGTGTGAGCAAAGAAATGAGTAACCTGTAGTTTGGCCCAACAGAAAAATGCTAGGACTACATTAAAGTAGTAAATACTCATGTATTCTAAAGGACACTTTTCCTTTGGGGTTTTCCATCAGTCTAATAATGTCTAATGGGACTTTATTTGCACACATTTCTTTCTTTTAGTATTTTGTCTTGAAATGTTCTTTCAGTTTTATAAAACTACACAAAAATTTGAAATACATTTGATGATGCTAAAGTAGCTCTTCATCATAATAAATTGCTCTTCAACCACAATGGTAATTGAAACCACTTTCTGATTATTTGACTGCTGGGAAGTTGAATTGACCTGATATATTGCATTTTTCATGTTGCATCAATGGTTTTCAAAATGCATCAGATGAGTGTGTAGGTTTCTGCATTGTATAATAAAAATACAAAACTCAGAAAAAAGTGTGTTTAGGTTTTATAAAATCCTTCAGCTTTAAACAAAATGTAGAGGTTATGCATTATTGATGTTTGGCAAATTTCATGCTGCTCCTCCAAATAAGATGAGGAGCTGTTGGATTTTGACTTGGGTTTTGAGTTTATAATGTTACCTGTGCTTTGCCTCTATCTACTTTGGTATCAAACAAAATCAACCTCCAAAATGCAATGATTAATTTCCTGACACACACGCATACAAAAGCACAGAAACAAACATAAAACAGAGAATGGAAAAGAAGCTAAGTAATGTTTATAGCACAAGTGAAAACATTAAAACATATTTGCAGACTTGTACTGTTTCATCGAGTCAACAGTAACTTTCCCTGAGTACCCATCAAATACATTCATACAGCAAAACCCACACATGGTGAGCACTATTGCTGTTGCTATTGTTGAATGTAATACTTCAGGTGCTGGGTTATGTGCAAGTTTCTAAAAACTTTATTTTGGGAAAGAAATGCAGAATAAACCCAGCATCTTTTGGGCATGATTTAATTTCGAAGTTTAGAAGCAGTTCAGAGAGAGCTGCTGAGACAGCTGCAGCCTTACGTGCTCAGACACACCTTGGCTGTGCTCCACTATAGCAGGGCAGTTGGCATCCAGTGCATGGGAAAAGGCAACAGGATCTCATGGAATATCCTCTGTCTCCTGAGATCAAGAGATATTAAGAATGAAACTGCTGCTCAATTAAATAATCTGACCTACATGTTGCAGGCACTCCTGCTTTTCTAAAGTCAAGTCTTGTTTCTAATACATTACTACTGAAACAGAGGAATCATGTAAACAAAAAACCATTCTCTGCCACTCCTGTAGAAAAAAAATGTGCATAAACATTATTGTGATCTTGATTTTAAGACTTTTAGTGGAACTAGATTTATCTTTGATAAACTGTTCTACTGGTAAATTATACTATGTGCTGAATTTGGCAGGGGTGAAATTTTTTTTCCTGACAGTGGCTAGTGGAGGGTTAGGTTTTGGATTTGTCCTGAACACAGGGTTGATAATATAGAGATGTTTTTGTTTCTCTTGAGCAGGGCTTACATAGAGGCCTTTTCTCCTTTTCATAGTGTTGAGGAAGCTGGGGATATGTGGGGGGGCTGGGACGAGACACAGCTGGGACAGGTGACCCAAACCAGTCAAAGGGATATTCCAGACCATGACACATCATGCTCAATATATAAAGTGGGAGGGAGGAGGAAGGGATGGCTGTTTGGAGTTTGCCTTCCCAAGTAGCTGCTACATGTGATGGGGCCTTGCTCTCCTGGAGATGGCTGAACACCATGGGAAGCAATGAATTCCCTGTTTTGCTTTCCTTGTGTGTGTGTCTTTTGCTTTCTCTGTTAAACTGTCTTTATCTCAGTCAATGAGTTGGAGTTTCTCCCAGTTCTCTCCTTGATCCCACTGGTGGAGGAGTGAACGATTGCCTGTTTGGGTCTTGGCTGCAAGCTGTGTTAAACCAGGACAGGCTCAAACACTTCTTTTGCCTTACTGCTAATCTGAATGTTAGTTTCTGGTTCCAGATGCTGAAATTTTTGCAGCTTCCCTCCACCTTCCCCTGCTGCCCATCCATCCTTAACTATTGTGCTGAACCACAGTGTGAATCACACTATTTCTTTATGTTAATGTTATTTTCTTTACTCCTGTTCATTTTTACAACCCCTTTGAAAAAAATTATGAGCTATGTAAGGTATTTTTTGCAGCGTAGTTTGGTTCATAGACATGACAAATCATGGTAGCATTAAGATCAGTACTACTGACCTCACCACGTACAATTTGGTAGAATTTGTTTTTTTTTTTTTTCTGATAGACAGGTAAAGGGCTGAGGTTTGAGCATCTTGGAAGGTCACAATTACAGAAATTTTCAGCCTGACTTTTCTGAACTTCTCTTTTACTAGAGAATCACCAGATTTTCAAGGGGCATGATAAGAGTTCTACACAGGTACACTAGTGATATTTAGGGTAGACAGTCATACAGTGAGTGAATGGTTTGATTGTACTTTAGGGTTTATGATTATTCATGATAAATTTCTTTTCCTGACTCTTTAGGTCCTTAAAATAGTCAAGTTATAGACCCATTACTGTATGCATTGTTCTTTAGTAAAGTTAGCTATAAGTTAACTATCCTGATTATAATACTATGTCCTTATTTAGCATCTGATTGCCTAAATAGATTAGACTGGTATTTGACAATTCCTCTAGGCCTTCACAGAGACACCATGTTTTCTTCTCTCCTGATTGCAGAGAATTCTGAGTCAATTTTGAGTCTGTGTTGTCAGGATAGCTGTCCTTTTCAAAATTACCATTTGTTCTCATGGATTTTATTTTTTTCATAACTACAGAATAAAATTTATACACATAAGAAAAACTACTGAATATGACATTATAAGTGATAAACTATTTCAATTACTTCCCATTAAAATTCAGGAGGCAATGTAATTAATTTTCTGTGAGTAAGAACTTATACCTACCAACATTATGCTAGATTTGGATTTGTATTCAGATGCTCAAATCACATTACTGGTGATGATTTCTCAGTCTGCTAGGAGCTTTAATTTTGTACAGAAATTAGTTTGATGCTCATGACATTTCCTCCTGTATTATTCCACTGTAGTTAAAAACACATAACTGCTCCTATCCTAACCTGTTTTCAGCTACAGACAGAATTCTATTTAATGTACAATGAAAGCACTGAAGATGTCAAGAACATCAAAGACTAAAACTTTGATTTTTCTGTCTAAAATAAATTTTGATATTGTTTCTCATTAAGACTAAAAATAGAAAAACCCCCAGTATTAAAAGCTTGAATACAGCACTGCATTATATGGGCTCTCAGGATCAAAGTAACATAGAGTTTAACACAGGTTAACAATTCTATATATATTTTATAGCAAGACATAGAAATGACAATTCTTTGTTGCTGTGTTAATCTCATTACCTCTCTTTCAGGTTTCTTGCATCTTCATATGTCATTGCCACCAAGACGCATGAAACACATATAGCTTTTATGTAAGAATTGTTCCTCTTTCTTTGGGGAAGCATCTGTTCATTTAAGCTCAAAAAATAGTGATAAAAATCTTATTGAATCATAAGAATCCATATGGCAGAGATTTGAAAAGTAGAGGCATTCAAGGGAAAAACAAAAAAACCTGCATATTTTAATGGTGAGAATCTGGTGGAATCAAATTTTTACATCTGTGAATGTCAAAATTGTGAAAAGACAAAGTTTTGGTCAGGATGAACTGAATCATGACGGTTCCCATAATTGAATGCTAGTGACAAATCAGAGAAGGAAGAAAATCTAATTTTATTATTTGTTAATATTTTAGTTTGCATGCCCTGAGTTTAAGCATTCAAGCATCTGATACCTGTGACTTCCCAGCTGGTTCCTAAGCACATTCCAATACAACAGGTTCTTAAATAATATTCTTCCATAAATCAGTCTCACTGTGTCCAGTTTCTTTCTGCATTTTTTGCAGTGTAAGTAAAGATAGCATATGTAATTGGTGAATATTCCCTAAGATGTATAATCATGTATTACTTAATGACCAAAGTATTAGATGGAGGTGTATAAATCTAGAATGCTTTCTTCCTGATCCCACCTAATATTATGGGTAAAACTGAACGTTTCATGAGTTTCCAGTAACTGCTAGCTGTTTTTAAGCGTCAGGTATACAAAATAAGAGTCTAAATAAGTGAATTGCAATACATTTTGAAAAACTTAAACCCAGTTCCTTCTAAAGTATGCATGTTATTCCATAATACAGGGTGTTATTCCATTATACAGGCAGTGATCTTGAAAATTATGTCTTCTCTGAGTGGTACCTGAGCAACAGAGCAATTATAATAAATTTTAAATAAATGAGCAGTTCACCTTAGCTTTGATTTTTTTTTTTTAATGTTGATGCCAATGTTCTGGATTTTTCAAGACAAATTTACTCTGGATGAATGATGGTACAGGGATAGAATATTCAGTGAATATGTGTCTTTGTATACATCAGTTTGCCCATTTATTAATTTAGTACCTCAACAGTACCAATAAGCAATTTAATTGGTATAGAAGTTAACTACTGGACTGGTTGGTAAAATCACTAAAATGCATTGTATCGTTATTGAGAACTTATTCTAAATCTAATTTTCTTTTTGAAACTATTAGAAGTAGAAATAAAAATAATCTGAGATATTTAAGAGGGTGTATAACATGTCACTGGAATATCTGAATTGTTTCCTTGGTCAAAAAAATAAGATAATCCAGATGAAGGACAAAGAAAACTTTTCTCAGTGGACCCACCTGTAAAAATGGGGGCAACACATTATGTACAAAGATACAGTGTAGACATTTTATACCTAAAGGACTATTTGCAAACATATCCATTCAGAGATGTACTCTATTTTCGGTTCTACCTGCTAATCAAAGCACTGACCTCAAACACAGCCCGGGGGCATAGCTTTCATTTAACAGTACCTGAATGATCCTCAGGCAATCTGTGTAATACTTTTGGATGTAACAGGTAAAGACCAACAATTGTCATTCATGGCACTTTTCTAACTTGTCTCCTGTCATCACTTAAAAATACTCAGACATGTCCAAATTAATTGAAAGGTCAGAAAATGACCGCCTATGGTCTCTTTCAGTCATTTCACAGGATACAGGTTGAGCTCATATAATGTTATGGAGATTGTATGTGATATAGAGATTATGTATTCTATGACCTGAATGTTAGGCTGGAAAATATATGAAATTTGCAGTTGAAGATGATCCTTTCTGCTTCCTAGCTGTAAAGCAATGTAAGCATGCAAGGTTACTAATATTTCAACTTCAGAAAAAGGCATAAAATACTAAATCTAGCTTGTATATAAAACATAGGGTAAAGAAGTTTCATTACTCCCCAAAATAAGATGAGATCCACAAATAATGCCTGTTTGATGAATAAGGATAGCAGCATGTACTTGTTGGTTCACACAATATTGATTTAACAGTCTCAGTATCTTTCCTCCTAATTACTTTTGGATCATCCTCTTGTTTACATTTACTGTATGAAGTCAGTAGATTTCACAATTTGCAGCCAGCAGAAAGTGGGTCGATGTAGTATTGTCCTTCAGACCAAAGTAAAAGCATATTTTACTTGACACAAATACAGATAGAGGTCTTAAAAATGTTAATTTATGGCCTAAGATCAGTTCAAATATTTGTTTCCATCATCTGTTACCTACAAAGCCTGGAACAAGTAAGATTTACTGAATAAAAGTGAGAAAAGACTAGGAAAGAAATTTTATGGACATAGTGAGATTACATTTGAATTGTTAACTGGTTTTATTGTTATAAAAATATCAACTTCACACAGCCAGTGGAATTGCTGCTACATCAGTGTAAAAGACATCTGAATCAGACTTGCTCTGTGCTGGTTGCTAAATCTTCCTTATGGGTCTCATGGGAAGTTACATTTATTGGTTCTGTGAATCTGAATTACTTTGCAATACCAAATGGTTCCTCAAACCTTTTGTCCTGGTTTAGGGGACAGTATTGCCAGGAAAAAGGCAGGAGCTTTTTCTAAAGTGGAGAGTGAAAATCTCCTCTCTTCTAGTTTACTATAATTTGGAAATTAAGGGGGTCTTAGGTAAAGGTATGGGTTTAGGAATAACAGTTCTTTACTGATAGATTTACAATACAAACAAGAACAACATCACTGTTTGTGTCCCCGTTCCCAGGCTGTTCTCAGAAGCAGGAAGCTGTAGCAGTGTTGGAGTGCAGGGCCTGGTCCCACCATGGAGAAAAAAACCTTTATCCTCCGCCTTCGGGCCGGTGAGAGAGTATATTCCCAGAAAGACAAAGCAACCCATGGCCATCCACCCCCACTCCTCCCTTTTGTTTTAACCAACTAAAAGCAAAGGGAGCCTCTGGCCAGCTTCTTCGCATGATAATGGGAAAAATTTCTTCACCGAGTGAAAGAGTCAAAACTCCCCCAACCCCCAACACCTTTATAGTTCCTACACCACCTTGAGAACTATTTTAATTTTGCAGTTTCACTTCAAGATTAGACTACCACAGTATATAACATACAATACTGGGTTGTTGCCATTTCAGTAACCACTTACGCAATCTGTGGAAAAGGTTTGGATTCCACCAGAACAAAGAAAGTAATTTAACCTTCATGGTTAGGAGACTTGGTGTATGTCTTGGGACTTCTATTTGATCTTCTCTTAAGTAAAAATAATGCATAAATACCGGCTTGAAAAAAGTATGACATCAAGAAAAGATTATTAATAATAGTAATAATATTAAGTAAATCTCACAACATTCACCAGCAAAATACACAAATCTGATTCAATCCATTCTGTTTAAAATAACTTTTCTGTCTTAATTATTTGTTTTATTGTTTATTGATATTACAGATATAGTTGTGCCTGCATTACCCTTTGATGGTAGAATCTGATCATAGATCCCGTGATTAGTGATGCTACTCCACAGACTTAGATGTTACTTTTCTGCCATTTCTACCCTAATTTTTAATTCTTCTTCTGGGAAAAAAAGAGTCCAAGCAAAAGATTGGCTTAGGTTAGGCTTTGTAAATCTGCCACTGTGGAGACCTGTTACATAAATTCTTATACAGCTTAAAAATATTGGCAGTAGAAAGCAGAGTTTGCTACTGAAGTCGTATGATGGAAGAATTTAGATAGTGCTGGAGAAAAAGCAGAGGAAAAAATGTGTCTCAAGGAGGAGTTAGAGGTGGCAATAAGGTTTAAGCTTAGTGGGAGAGAAAAAAGAAGAAATGTTTATAGCAAATATTTTATTGAAAAATAAACTAGCAAGAACTAATTAGGGAATGGAAATTTTTCTGTAGTGAAACAGAAGACCTGGATTTTGTCTGGCGTGCTACTGAAAAGATACAAACATAGAATTGTAGAATAGTCTGGGATGGAAGGGACCTTAAAGATCACCTAGTTCCAACCCTCTTCCCACTTGCTCAGTTTACTTGGGACCATCCAACCTGGCCTTGAACACTCCCAGGGATAGAGCATCCACAACCTCTCTGGACTACCTGCTTCACCAAACTTAAAGAATTTTTTTTTGTTATTTTAATCTAAAACACCTAATCTGAAACATACCTATTTATTTCCAAACTTTCAGTTCTATGATCTTGCAAAGAAACTTATTTATGTCCTTACCTGTAATATGACTTCAAAAAGCCACTGTAATATCTACAGTAATGTAACACATGACTCTCAGTGGACATAATTGTATTTTTGTGCATTTTTGTATAAAGCTCTTGCCATTGGAAAACCCATGATTTTCCTTGGAGGGCACCTGAATATGTACATACAAGACACACAAGTGATTGAGTGGTATAAAAAGTATTTATTTTAGATGTTTGGAGATTTTTTGCTAGGAAGTATAGGAGGCTTTCAAAGGATCACCTTGTAAAAAATTTCTTAGAAAAACTGATTCTTTGAATCACATCTAACTATTTACATAGCTGAACTTAACTTTCCTTTCCTATAAAATTATTATGAATTTTTTTTCTATACAACGGGTAAAATTATCTGAGTGAGGGAAGGGGGATATTCTACTTTATGGTAACTGAAGTGCTCTGGATTTCTTTTGGACCAAAATTTTGCACTTTTGTTTCTTTTAAATAAAAATTAATATTATCACATATATACATGTATGTATGAATATATCACACTAATTTCCACAAAGAAATTTTATTGAGAAAAGAAAAAGCTATAATTAGCAATCTAAAAAATAATTCTAGCAAGTCCAAGATCAACCCGAGAAGAAGAATTAAAAAGAGAACAAAAAAAGAGATTTGAAAATCCTAAGTTCTACCCTCCTGCTTTCTGTTCTCATAAGTATGTGTACAAGACACCTATCCCATTGTTTCCTTTAAGCACATGCTCCTACTGCACTAAGCACAGTCCCTCACAAGGAGTGAACGCAGAAACATTTCACTGCACTGCAAAGCAATCCTAGAGGTTTGGTTCGTTTTTTGAACTATACTGAGGGGAAAACTGTACAAAGGCAGTATATTTGTTCTTTGTGGAAACCATCCTCTTGCCACTGAGAAAGTCAGTAATCATAGCATGTGTTGTGTCACCTTTAAGGGTTCTTCACTGAGGATGGGAGCACTGCTCTGTTGATGGTAAGAAATGGTTGTCTCCTCAGAGGCAGAACTTTGTGTTTCTAATTCAATCAAGTGCAGGCCCTGTGACAGCACTGGACCCAAACCCAATTGCCTTGCTGCTGAAAAATAGGTGACTGGACTGGGCAGGTGCAGAGGACCAGGCCTAAGAATGTTCTGTCTCAGCCATTCTAACTGTTGTGGCAGGAAAGTGGCAATGGAAAGAGAGGATCCCATGGAGCTGGAGCAGTGCCATTCTGAGCTGTCTTCAGACTCGTGCTCAATGCTCCTGTGACAACTTCCCAGTCCCCCAACCTGAACTCACTTCTTGGAGGACTCAGAAGGACTGACTGTGCATGGGTGAAGAGAATGGTATGAAAAATATTGTTTACATGAGAAGCCTGCATCAACTTAAATATAATAGGAAGCTACCTTCTCTTTTTCCTCTTGCTCTATTTGTCCCTCTCTTTGTTGACCTAAGTTCTGGACTGTCCATGTAACAGGACCAGCACAGGATCTACTGGTGATCTTTCTTCTTTTTCTCTCTTTTCTGCCTTTATTTCTCCTCTCCCTGGCTTTGCCTTGGCAAAGTGTGTTTATTTTATTCTACTCTTTACTCGGTAGTGAGGTTTGATTGTGAGGATTCGGGGCTTGTTAAACTGTGCCATGAAATTAAGGGCTTGCTAGCCAATGTATTTGGGACTAAATAATGGAATAATGACCAGAGCTAAGGACTCTACAATTAAAGCATAAGGGTTCCGTGACACTTATATTGGTGGTGTTGTTCAGCCTGGCAAGAATTTGTAAGTAAAATCAAGTCCTATTGAAAATAGGTTATGGCAGTAAAAAAGTGAGCTAAATGCAATGATGAGATCTACTAGAAACTTAGAGTGTTTGAGACCCTTCCTGATATTCAAATAATTCTATTGAATCCCTTTTTCAGCCTATCAGGCTTTGATAGATGTTGTATGCTCCTTTCATCATATTTAAAGGTTTTGTTTTTAACTTAGGTGGAACGGGAGATATTCACAAAATGACAAAATGGTTGCTACTGCCTAGCTGTCAATAGTTTTTGCTCCAGTCAGTCTCAAGTGATTCATCCATTAGAACTATCAGAAGCCCTCTCTGTATGAATTGAATAAATAATCAGTCAAAGTATCGGAAGCATAATGAATAAAGCAATGTGATGGATTGTTCAGGACTTTTAAGTAGTCCAGAAATTTAATGTTGTTTTTTGTATGTCAATTTACCCTCATGCATTTTGTGCTTACATTTGTCCAGTGTTACAGCAACAGATATATTTTTCTGTAACAGCTTTTATTTTTCTATATTTTATTATCATTATTTTTTAAAATTGATTTTAATATTACCCTCTGGAGATAAGTAAATGTTCACTTTAAATCAATTGTTGGCATTTCTTAACTTTTACTCAGGAACTGGGGGAGCTTATGAGTATCTGAGCATCTTCAGTACTAGATTCTGACACTTCTGACTTCTAGCCAACTAGGTTTAGAAAGAAACCGCTGCCATTTCTGTGACAGAGCAAAATGTACACTGCACAAAGTGCATTTGCCAAGGCTTCTTTTTCAATGTGAGACTTTAAATGAGATATATCTGGAGGGTAGGAACATATGGTAACTGCATGAAGTCATTTATAGGAGGCATTTCCTTTCTCTATCACATATGTGGCACTATCACATGACCTATTTTTTCTCATTTACTCAACCAGAAGATTTCCCTGCCTGTATAATATGAACCCAACCAAGTATTTCTTTTCCCAAGAGAGCCAGCTCCAGCAGGTCAGAGGACAAGCACAGAAAGCGAAGACTTCTTTTTCCCCTCTCATGCTTCTATGGTGCTCCTAGCAGAATTTTCCATTCAGGATAGTAATTTTAGTACAAAAAAAATGCAAGTCAAAAAGGATCCTTTTCAATACCAATTTTTTTGCAAAGTGGGCCCAATCAATGTACCCTTTTCTTTAATTTTTGTCAGTTTTGATAGGAAGAAATGCAATTGGAACATATAATACAGACTGAAAAATTAGAATATAAGAATATAAGATAGCTTATTCTAATGTAAAAATATTTCTTTAAACACTATTTTACAGTTACAGCAGGTTTTTTTTTTTTTTTTTTGGTGGGGGTGATCAGAGAAATAAGACCTTTACTCTTATAAGTGAATTATTTTCTTTTTGTTCTGGTGAAAATGAACTTTCTAAAAATAAGTGAAACATCTCCCCTCAGGAACTTGAATGCCAGTGATTTGTAAAACGAAAAATAATCCTGGTAAAAGCTGATTACATCTCTGAGAGATGACACTGACTGTACAAATTCTTTTGTAAAGCAAAAATAATAGGTATACAAACAAGTGTTTTTTTCAAGTTATGGGAAATTCAGAATAAAACCTAAAGTTCGAATGGTTCCAAAGGAAGTAAAAGTTTCTTCTAATTTCTCATTTTCCTTTCTTTTGTTTTTTAAAGACAAACATATTTAAAAATTACTCCAACAGTAAGTGGTGCTCATAGCTTATCAGCAAAGATTTTTCAGAAACAGTGTCCTTGTTGGGGTAAGATATTGATCTTTAACCTCTGAGTTTTAAAACACTTGACTGAATTCTGTGACAGTGCGAAGTTTGTAACCTGATAGCTTGTTTCTGATCTGCCTTGTTGATTTGCTTTCATCTACTTTTGATTTTCTTGATTTAAATATTCTGGTGTTATTTTCCTCTTTCTTTCTCCCGAGAATCCCTGATGAGACATGTGACTTCCTCAGTGTGTCACCCACCATACGAAGATTATTTCCCATAAATGAACACTGCTAAGTCTCCCTTTGCTGAGCTAATCAATCTCCACTTACAGCTGCAAAATTTCCTTTGAACAGGAAAAGGAAAGGAGCTGTTGTATTTTTCTTTTTTTTCTTTTTTTTTTTTTTTTTCCTCTTCTCATAGTTTCTGTAATGCAAAGCAAATGGCCTGGGAGGATAGAAAATTGTCCTGTATATCTAATAAGTACATTTGTAAACAGACTCTGGTAGTCATAGCTTTGAACTGCTGGGTCATAGCTGTGAGCATGCTTGCAATCCCTTTTTGCAATTTGGGAAATTAGGGCCTTTAGGGATAAGAGATATCTGTGTCCTATCCACACTGGATATTTCAGGACAAATTTTGGACTGGAGGAAGGGAAAGATTTTTGATGCAAGGAAAATATGAGAGTGACTATACAAATGCAGGATTTTTGTTTGGTTTTATTATGTACCTCTACACATTACCTATTCCTCCAGAAAAGCCAAAACTTGTCTGCCTGATGTAGAAAGTCATCCTACTACTATTCTGAATAGTGGATTTTTTTTTTTTTGTAGTTTGATATATATTAAGTTCAATGACACTTAAATAAATGCTATTGTTGGAGTTGTCAATGCACAAATATTTCCATAATCAAAACACAAATTGAAACATCCTGCAAAAATAGTAGAAATGTAGTTTCTTTAAGAGGGAAAAATACTAAATCTTGCCTCAAAATGGGAAAAAATTCCCAACAGGCTAAAGAGGTGCTTTAGCCTTGAGAGGCACCAATTTTTGTATTTCCAAAATAAATGGGGATCTGTCAAGATTATGTCATGTGTGATATCACTTAGAAAGCTCTTGTGTGCAATTACATTTATGTGCAAAATAAATATGCAATGAAGTATTAAAGGCATATCTAGCATGAACCTGTATGCTTCCTTTCTGTGTTTCTAAGTTCCTTCTCACCAAAACAAACACAATTTTGACAAAATTTGTGTGTTTGTTTTAGATCACCTCTGGTCTGATTTCAGTAAATCAGCTACCTGGTATCTTGTTTATTTCTGAAGAACAGACTGAAATTATAAATGCTCCTGGAGTGTAGACTAACCTCATCCATCCATAAGAAGCATGAAGTTTCATAGCTTAACTTTGGCTTTGAGCAATATAATGACTGAAAGCCAGATTCTCTGTGGTGTAACTTAAATTAATTCTCCTTCTCTGCCTTCAGTGACTTGCACAAACTTACAGCAGTTGAGTATGTGACCTTACCCTCAGAGTCAATTTGTCCATAAGAGATACAGACAGTGCTGTGGAATGAAATGCATTTAGATTTTTCATTTCTCCTTCTGACTTTTTACTCATTCAGTTCCTTTTTGCCTCTTGGTGTCTTTGGGAATGAGGCAAGGGGAACAGCATTTAAGCCTGGTTCACTAAAAATGTAGACTACAATGTTATATTAGAGTAATAGTCTAAAAATCTGTTCTGTTTACATTATGCCTTTGCTAAATTATGCCCAAACCTCCATATAGCTTTATTCTCAATTTGCATTGCAGATGCAGACCTGTACTTGAAAAGAATATATGATTTTATCATATTTTGCTAGTATCTCTTAATATTTTGCATACACCAGTGATACAACAATTAATCCATATATTTAGCAGCATTTTCTTTATTTTAATATAGGATAACATAGTGACTTACAAGCAGAAGATACAGCTTTTCACATTTTTTGTTTTTCTAAAATGGATTCAGTACTCATTCAAATGTACATTTAGCAAATTTTTCTCTCTTTACATTGTACTTGCTTTACAAATGTTGGTATAGCAACTTTAAAGAGGAACAAGATGTCAGTAAACATGACAAGCTGCATTATTTTTCACCATCAGTAGTCAAAGGACTTCAGCAAAATCAGTGTTTGTATCCACCTCTCTAAGGAGCACTTATTGTCAGTCGAAGTAAATGTATTTAATCCAGATACTTCCTTTTGAATTTTAGTGAATGGATGCTCTGCCTTTGTGAAAGAGCACAGGGTGATGAAAATGTGTGTCTGTTAAACAGCAGCATTGACAAGTTTTTCCAAAGTGTACTGTCAGAGCACGTATCTGTCTTCCTCTAAAATCAGGCATCTTCCAAAAGACTTTTTTCGTTTTCTGATCATGCAACTAGACATATCAATCTTGGCTAGATGTTTATGCAGAATTTTTAATTGACCTATTTGTGTACTAACATTAGTTTATTTACCTAACTTGCTGAACAGATAAATAATTTTCCAGTAAAATGTGGTAATAATTACACTTTTATTCAAAGCATGTCTCAGTTAGAAAAGCATTGTGATTAAACCCACAGTTCCTCAAACCATACCTCCTTCTTCCCACCAAGAACATCCTAGAAATAATTACAATCTAGCAGTTACAGTGTTTCATACAGGAGACCCAAATGCCACAGATTTTCTTTAAAGAAAGCAATAAACACAAAGGCAGGTTAGAGTATGTAATCAGCTAGAGTTAAGCAGACTTTACCCAGCCACTTTGCTGAAATATTATGGTTCTGTAGAATAATAACTGATTGGAATTGTTTCATGTAATTCTTGAAAATTCCTTTTTCCAGCCACAGGAAAACAATGTTAATAAGATGTTAGCTGTCAGTGTTACTGTAATGCCAAATTTTATGTGAACACATGTGAACAAGCTACTGAGAAAATGGGAGTCTTCATTCAGCTTCTGCATAACCTGCACTACTGAAGTTTCTGTAGATAATAACTGCTCCCTAGTTTCTAGAAGACAGTAAAACTATTTGTTTTAGCTACAAAATGACCTGGGTCTACCTCTTTTAGAGCATCCTTGTACCATAGGCAAATCCTGCATGGAAAATTAAAAAGCAGTAAAAAAATATTGTCGAGCTTCTGGGCCTTAACTAAACAACTTCTGAATGAACAATATCAAAAGGCAACTTAGCATAAGGAAACATATTTAGAAGAAGAAAGTTTTTAATCTTTCAAAATTATCTACTGACAATCTTAGAATACTCAATTTGGTATTTTCCAAATATCATAGCTTTCCAATATGCAAAGCTGTTTCATTATATTCACTAATAAACATGTAGTGTTCTTGTTCTTACTTGTGTGTCCTTAAATACTTTCAACTTCTTGGAGAGTTTCCTGTTTTTCAAGTGGATGGATTTCTTATTGCAGGTCCGTCATCTTTTATGGAAGAAAATCCAATTTTAATTCATCCTAGTCATGCATAAAACACAGCAGACATTTCTAGTGAAATACTGATAATAGTTGTTGCTACTGATTGCCCATGGGTCTGGTTTCTCTAGGAAAAATACATTTCTTGTTAAGATTACAGGCTGTGACTCACTGGGATCATATATTTTAAGGAAAGCATTATGCTGGACATTTCCTAGAATCTCTTGCATTGTGTTGCCCATTTCATTTCTTCAGATTATTGTGAACTATGCCTATAACTTTTGATACATTTGGAACATGACTGTAAGTTTATTCTTAATTCTGCCATATAACTTTTGCAATTTATTCCATACATCAGTGTGCCTTTTTTGTTGTTATCTCTGTATAATGAAATAATATTTCCTCCTACACAGAATAGAGTTTTATTTATGGATGAGGATTGTTTGTATGCAATGGAAATTGAAATCATCTAAGAAAAGAGATTATGAAGTGGTAACAGCTATTGGAAGTAAAATAGAAGAACAGAAAAGAAGTAAAAGGCTCTTTCTGGTACTTTGAGGCCACAGCATAACTGGATGGCACCATTTCTCTTTGCTCCTTGAAGTTTTGGAACATTTTAGGAAATGTAATCTATCAATACAGTATAAATATTTCCTTAAAGCTTGAAAATATAATTTAGAGCATGATTTAATCAAGATATAGGACTTAGATTCATGATGGCTCTTTCAGAGGCTCGTTTCTTCTGATGTAAAGATAGATAAAGGTGTAGTTGTTGGATGCATTGTTTCTGTGAAGGAGAGAGGAAATGAAATTAGGTTCTTCAACAAGCAGGGAGAAGACAATAATGTTCATGCCTTATTTGTGTGATTCAGCAATAACTGAATAGTGAGATCACATCCTGGGTCAATCTGCTTCAAAACTCAGCTGAATTCAGAAATACACCCATGTTTAGCAAAATGAAAGACCAAACCAGACTTCTAGGAATGGGTGCAGATATCTGACTTAGGCTGTTCTGGTAAGGTTATGCTTTGAGAACCCTTAAAAACTAGAGCTAATCACAGTGCCCCACACTCTATCATGTGTAAATCTCAAAACGCTTTACAATCTTGGCCAAAAATTATGTTTATTTTTCATAACCATAAACAAAACTTTGAATTAGGTCTTCTGAAGCTGAGCGGATAGGGAAGGAGCCCATCAATCAATCTACAAAAAAAACCAAAAAACTATGAGGACTCTGGATTTACATAAGAATGTTGCCCAGCATAAAATTCCTAGCTGATTTATGAGTGCATTTTGAAAGGTGATAAAAATATAACTTCTGGGAACCACATTACAAAAGCATTGCAGGCTGCGCCTCACAAATTGCTCAGCAAATTCTTTTGGGTTTGCAATCTTTAGCTATTCCATTGAAAGTTCCATAAAATATCTGCAAGGGTGAAATTTTTCAAAGACCTTTGGGAAATTACACAAAAAAACAATCTTCAAATTTCTTTTGAATGGAAGTGGGAATCAAACTTTTCCACATCTCAAATTAATTTTTTCAAACACAGTAAAATTAGAAATCTATCAATTAAATCAATCCATCAATAAATTAAATTAATTTTTCTTACTACAATAAGACAAAATATTCCCTACATTACTGTAGCTATAAAGTCAGAAGACTGGTAAATTACAGTGAGGCAATAAGTCAATTTAATTAGCTTCATTGGCATGAAGCACCCTCTTTATGTACTGTGCAAAACTAAAAGATTCAAGGTACACAATTCAAGATACACAATACTGCATAATGTAACAGACTTTTCAAATTTAAGTGCATTTTAACAATATATTTTAAGAAGATTAGGAAGTTCAACATTTAAATAGAAGACAAATTTAATCTCTTGTTCACAGAGGTTGTCAGACTTCCAAAGAAATTAATGGAAAATATTGGTTTCAACACTACTCAAATGAGGGAAACTTTTAATATTGTGGTTACTTCAGAGATGATAGAAAAGTATTAAGAGTAAGTTATTAGTCTTTGCTACTGTGTTACTGGTAAGCCAATTTCTTAATTTTGTGACTATTTCAGGAGAGATTCTTTCAAATAAAAGGGTCATTCTTCCAATATTACATGTGCCTCTTTGATAACTAAGAACACTCAATTTATGCAGATTTTAACCACTCATAGTAAATAGAAAAAATCTCACTGTGTGCAGAAAATATATTTAGTCTACATATTGTTCAATTGCTAGGATACAGTCTAAAATATTAAAGTACACTTGGGCAGTATCAAAAGGATTTATGTTTATAAAATATTAATGACTATTTACATATGATGATCAGACTCTATTATTCTATGTCTGTAAGGCAATATATCTAGGTAGTTTTTCTTCCTATTATTGTAGGAGAGTATAATTAAAAGTCACTAGAAGGAATGGATCTTGGAGTGGTCTGAATTGCCCCAGGGAAGAAATTTGAAAAGAGGATCCATTTGCTGAATTATGCTTTTTCATGACAGAAAAATTCCCAAAATAGCACTCATGGCATGGGAAGATTCATGGTGCAGGCCCATTCCTGCTTTATTTTGTATAGATACTGTATTCTGTTCCTTATACAAAAACGGTCTCTGTATTTGCATCTGTCATATCACTTTTGTTGCCAAGTTGAGGTGAGAAAGGAAAAATTCCCACTTTCTGGGACCCGATAAGTCTTTTAAGACTTATCTTCACTGAAACTGCTTTGATGGAGTTGCTTTTCAACTTTAGAGACAAAAGGCTTTAGGCTTTTTCATTGGAGAAATAAGGATATTCAATTATTATTACACAATGTTCTTTATAATGCAATTGCGAGGTTATCTTTGTCAGCAGGAAACAATGTATTTTTAAAAAATTTTCAGCATTATTTTTAGTTGCTGGTCTTTTTCAAATGCTATAAAACAAGGAAGTTAAACAAATAAATGAGCTTTCAAATGTGCCATCACCACTGGGAAATCCTTTTTGGGTCCTATAATTAAATATTATGGCTGTACCTATTTATTGTAACTACAGTTAGGGCAAACTTGGCTTCATTAACCTCTCTTTCTTCACCATTAGGCCATAAAATATATCTTTGAATTCGCTGGCATTTGCATTCCTTTGACCACCTATTTGTGTTTTGTGTCTAGTAAACAACAAAACACATGCAAAGGACGATTATCCTTTTGAATGTAAACCACCTGGGGATGAGAATTGACCCCCGTGCTCCCACAAAAAGTGTTGTATGTACTATCTTTGACAGGTAGTGATTGTGGTAGTGAAAATAATAGTAATAAAGGATACAGAGGTTAAAGGGTTTTGCTTTAAAAATTTTGAAGAGTTGTTTTTCAGCAACAAGATAAAAGCATATTTTGTCGCCTTAGCAGAAGAGGATGAAATGCAATCAAAAAATGCAAAAACCCCAGAACATTATAGCTCAAGGAATGTAGTAAATACATTAATTTATAACCTCAGGTCAAATTGCAAACAATCTTTTCATCTGTTAAATACAGAAAAATGTGAACAACCCAATATAACAAATGGGTTGAAACATCAGTGATGTTTCAGCCTACTTCAGGGTTTCAGTAATCAATATTTGCATTAATTTCCTGGTTTTAAAATGCACTAAGTACAGTAATTTCATGACTATAAGGCACACTGGATTATAAGGTGCACCTCCAGGAGTCAGCAAATTTCACAATTTTGTACATTATATAAGGCGCACCGGACTATAAGGTGCACTTTTTTTTTGCAGTGAAGATCCATGCCGTGCTCAAAAAAGCAACAAATTAGTAACAGAATCCCACGATCGTGGAGTTTACTGGCAGGTGCTCAATTTGCAAACATTTTTCACAGATTGGTGTAGCCTTTAAAGGCATCCTCAAGCGTCCTCCCAGTGCACAGGCCCTGGCACTCTTGCCCGCCCCCAGCCGGCAAGGTGGGGCTCGGGGCGGCCGGGGCTCAGGGCGCCCGCAGCTCACACCTCGGGATTGCTGCGGTTTGGGGTGGCTCAGGGCTGCCCATGGCTCGGGGCGGCTCGGGACCGCCTGTGGCTCAGGACCACCTGCGGCTCGGGGCAGCACGGGACCGCCTGCGGCTTGGGGCCTCGTGGGGCTGCCTGGTCCCGCCTACCCCACATGGCTCCTGCTGGCTGGGGGCTGCCCACGACTTTCCGGTCCCGCCCACTCCACGCGGCTCCTTCAGGCTGGGGGCTGCCCGCTCCCACCCACCCTGCGCGGCTGCTGCCTGCCAGGGGCTGGTTGGTGCTGCCCAGCCCATGCAGCTCCTGCAGACCAGGGGCTGGCCAGTCCCGCCCCAACTCGCGGCTCGGCTCATGGCTCACACTCCCGGGTTGGCAAATTTCGCAACTTTGTACATTATAAGGTGTGCCAGACTATAAGGCGCACTTATGGGTTCGGACCAAATTTTAGTCAAAAGGGTGCACCTTATAGTCATGAAATTACTGTAGCATGATGAGAAGATGGAGTTTCTCAGAGGAAAAAACATATGAGACAAATGCTTGTAGGCCATAGGTTTCTGAGAACCCTGAGGGCAAAATATCCTTAAAAGCACATATGATCTGCTTTGTTATAGCAATTTGTAACTGAGTTGGTTTTTATATTCTCTTTCCTCCCTTTGCCTCATTTAAACCATCTGACATGCATAAATCTATTTTAAAGGTATATTTATATATATATATATAATAATAATTTCCTTATTGTCCCTTATCACCTTTATAAAACATTCATTCACCTTGTTCTAATGCATATATCCTCAACTATAAATAATGGACCATTTTTTAATATAGCAATTGGTAATAAGGCTGGGAAGTATTCCTGGGCTCATAACTGTGTAGAAGTAAATTGACCTGCTGTTTCTGGATTCTCAGAGTGGAGTGAGGTACAGCAGAACTCTAACAGAGATACCCAACCAGTGTTCTAAATATTGTTATCATCTCATCACAAAAATATACACATGGGTAGATAGTAGGTTCATAAGCATAAATTTCTGGAGCAGTTAGAGCTCCAAGTCAAAAAGCAGAATTTATGAGTGTTTATCACTGAAATCTAACCTTGTTGTGATCAGTTGTACTCAAAAACTGTTTTACATATAGCATATCATCTTTTGCTACTAAGATAGTGGTAAAGCACCCAGGTCCCTTAAAGAATAAAGAAAAGATGCGACACTCATAAATAAGGAACAGTGAACAAAAGAGTTTCCTGATGTGTTTTTCTGAAGAGTGTTCTTCCTCCATGAAAGTACCTCTGTAGTAAATCTAACTCTTTAGGCATTTAATCATTCTGTGTGGATGTCTTGTAAATGTCTGTGCCTCACACTGGGAGCCAAGTGATCTTACAGTAAATATAATGGCAATAAGATGATGAATCTTTGTGTCTTGATAAAATGATGACTTGGATTACTTGATTATCGTTTAGGAAAACCATATAATGCAAAAGCCAAGGTGATGGGAATATTGACAAAATAAAGAAGGGTAGGTAAAATATATGTCAGCTTGTCCTCATTTGAAAAGAGAAACTCTAAAGAGTATATTTGAGACACTTATTTAGGCCCTGTAGAAATTTGTATATAAATACATACATTGTGGAAAATGTAATCATGCCTATTAATGATAATTCATCTTGATGGATTCCTACATTTCTCTAAAATTGCATTGGAATAAATATGTAATTGAAATATTTGGAATAAATTGGAATAAATAAAGTTTATTCAGTGAAAAACAATTATTTAATCAAAAAGAGGCATAAACTACACCAGTTTAAGAAGGAGAAAAAAAATGTTTCTATAGACTGTCAGACTACAACTACAGGAAATGTAGTATCAGTAGTTTAAAAAGTGTTTGAATATCAGAATTTTTGAATCTCAGCTAGTCTTATCAGCTATTTTATGTTCTTATATTTATATATTAATAAACTATTTAAACATGTCTATAGTTTGAGAGAAAAAATGTTTTTAAAAAATTCCAATACAATTGCCAAACATTAAGTGTTTAGTACACACCAGACAGTCATTGATAGTTAAATATATTTTTGTATGCACTACTTTTTTGACAGTCATGAAGTTTTCAGGATTGATGTCTTAACTGATGAACAGATTTCCTAAAGAGTAGTGCAGTCCTCTACCAGTGAAAATGAGCAAACGGGGACCTTTCTTTTTAGTCTGTAAAGGTTTGAGTCTGAGATAAAAATTAAGGTTTGAGTCTGAGATAAAAAGTAAGAACTTTGGGCCACAGCTGAACTTTCTCTTCTCCCTGGGTCAGAGGGACATCTTTCAGAATGGTAAAACAGCTGTATCAAAGATGATGATGATTCTCACCCAACCTGGCAAATCTCAGAGAAAATATCATTGAAGTCACATAACATTGATGTTCTCTAGTTGGCTGAAGAAGCTACTCAGCACCAGGAAGACTGCAAGGCTTTTCAAGATGCAACATCTTGACAATTATACAAGATCTGAAAAGTGCTTACTAGCTCCCATTTAATATTACATGCTTGTAACAATTTCAATTCAGCATTTTGATGCAGTTGTGATTGATTCTAGAAGTCCTAAAACGAAATAAGGTAAGATCAGGTACTAGCTGATGTATACTGATAAGATAAAAAACTTGTTCTATTAGTAATTCTACAATTAAGCACTTCTATGAAGTTACAAATGCATCTTACTGAACAGTTTCAAAGTGGGCAGTTGTTGAATCTTAGGCACAGTTCAGGACAGTCACAGAGATGTCAGGAAAACACACATTGTTAAAGTATTACAGTTAGACAATCATATTGCAAAAAGATGATTAAGACATGATGATGGGATCCCAATGAATCAAAAGATAGCATTTCCTTGATGCTGTCCTTGGGAATGCCTTTTTATAGCTCAATGTCAGTCGCTTGACTGCTGTGTGATGCAATTTGCTCATCTGATCAACAGTTAATACAAGTTTGGATGTCACCATCAGACAGCAAATGCTTTCAGCATGTAGGGTAAAAGTGTTAGCCTGCAAAGTTGAAAGCAGCTGTTAGTGAGCTGCCAGAGGCTATTTTATATAACCATTTACATTTTACAAGTGGCAGAGAGGTAGGCAAGTGACACATTGCAAAGATGTTCTCAAGAGAATTGTGACAAGCGTCTTCTCAGAAGACAAATATCACCTTTTGGTGTCAGCAAATATTCTGTGTGACATCAAACAAAGCTCATCAGCTAAACAGGAACAGGGAACAGCACAGACAGTCTTTGTGACGGACTGTGATATGCTATCACATATGAAGTCTGGACTAACTTCTTGTTCACAGTTAGACTCTGATATGCTGTAGCATTTGGGAAAGCTACAGCCTCATTTGAAGTATTTTGGAGGTATTATGTATGCGTAAAACATCATTGTGCCGAATTTACCGCAAACAAAAAAAATTCATAAAGAGGATGATTTACTTGAGAATATTTTTGAAGTGTTTCGGTAGAATTTGCTAACCACAAAAATTAAATTACTGGATCTTACAGAGGTAAGAGATAGCTTACTATTTTAAAAACTGAGGTACGCTTCGGATAAAAATTTTTCACAGGCTTGAAGTGTATCAGGCATAAGGAAAGTTGCTCTTCCTCAGGTTAAACAAACAAGCAAACAAACAAAGAAACAAACAATTTTTTTTCCTGTGGATTTTAATATTTTGTAGTTGTGGGTAGAATTAGGGTCTTTTCCATTTCACCACTCTTCAGGATATAATCAACAATATTGTTTCAAAACGCAATGACTGAACTGCAATTGCATTAGCAATTAAACTATAATTATCCTAGTTTTTGTGCAACACCCTTTGGAATCAAAAATGAAAAGCTGCTGTTTGATTGGATACCTAGCTTATTTCTGAAATGATTGTTTAGAAGTTAAGCCATTGTTAATCTTCAAAACACTGCATAAGTCTAATGCATTCAAACCTTTCAAAAAAAGTAATTCTGCCAATATTTGATTTCATTCCAGGATCAGTAAGTATGCACAAGCACATTTGAAATAGTCCCTCAATAGAAAAAAAATTATATATTTATAAAAATTTTTTCAGTGTCAGTTTTTCAAATGATAGAGATCATGTTTTACACATAAAGAGGAAGTGGGGAGAACAGGTTTCTTAGCTTGATAAATGCAAAGTTATGCTTATATTGCCAAGTTTATGCCGTATGTGCTAAGAGCTGATAATTGATTCAAGTTATTTTAACTGAACCAAATACAGGACCAGAGAGAGGACAGAGAGGGAATGCTTTGTCACCTACAGAACTGGGAATCCCTAACATCCAGTAAGTTATTGCTAAGGTGTACATCTAGAAGGTGGAATATCATCCATTATAAGTTATTTGATTTTGGAAACTACTCAGACATTTGAGCCATTATTTGAATTTGCATTTAGAGCTAGGTTGGTACTAAATTTCTTGTTACTGTGAATGCCAAAGGGTCCAGAAGCCAAAGAAGATGAGCAGGATCAAGTAGAATGTGCATTGAAGTCTTTTAGACCTGAAACACCAGGGGAACATGTAGACCAAGACAGTTAATGCTTTGAAAATATTTTTACATAATACAAAATGCAAATGCTGGATACATAAAATTATGTTATATATAGTATATTATATAATGTATATTATGGAAGGCAGAAAGGTTGTTGTAATGTTATAGAGGCTTTTTTTCATTTTTTTTTCCACTTTTAAATTTTTTTTTCTGTGCTAAGGATTTACCTAGAGAATAGGAAAAGACTGTATGTTGGAAAAGAGGGGGAACAGGGGGAAAAGTGGAGGGATGAAAGAGTGGCTACAAAGCAGTGTGGAAGCAGCATGAAAAGATCTAGAAAGATATGGGGCATAACTAAAGAACACAGCCCATCAGTAGGCGGTGTACAAAAGCCAGTCAAAGCTGATAATATTTTCACTCATTAGCAGCCTTTGCAGCTGTCATACGCATCTTAATTTCTTCTCCTCAGAGCCTTTTTTCTAGATGGTGTACTGGGTGCGAATGCATCACATTCAATCTAACATCTCCTGAGGGAATCTTTCCAGTGGTTTCTTGGGACCATAAAAATTTAAAGTGAGGTATTACCATGATTGGTTGCCATTTCATATCTCCTGTTTCATTGTACCTTGTTCTGTTTGTTATGGTTTGTAGAAGATGGGCTTTTTGCAGTGCGTGATGTTTGTAAATTTTGCCGTGTCTCTCTTCATACATTATTAAACAAAAAAAAAAAATTCTGATTGTATGAACATGTTTGTTTTGGAACTTATTAACTGAACATTTCTATATAAACACAACAAACTATGAGTTATTAATGAACTGTTTCTTTTGATTTCGCTTTGATGTCCTGTGTCTTTGTAGCACAATTGCAGTGGATTGCAGTGGTATTATTATTGCTTACTCTTCTGTTCATTGCAGGTTAAATGAGATTTCCTGCTAGCCATACAGAAAATTGTAAACTAGGTACACAACAATTGCAAGGCTATATTTCTCTGACATGTGAAATAAAAGAACCTATTTAGATATTCTTAACAATGGAAAAGGTTCTCAACTGTGTCAAATTGAATTCATAGTTTTTATTCAAATGAATGCATATAAGCATTCTTTTCTCAGTATTTATTCATGTTGAATAGTATTGATAGATATACCCTGAGGAGAAAACAGTGTTATAACTTACCCATGGATAAAAATGCTGTATCTTGAATAAAAGTAAAGACTGTGATTTCACTGTCCTGAAATTGTTGTCTCTGGAAAACACAGGGATCTATTGTCCTCCCAAAGGCTGTCCACCCGCAATAGAGCATGACAGTGGAGCAGAGGCTCTTTACAGACTGAGGGAAGGTGGTAGCAGCCCAGTGAAGGTGTTGGTTTACTAGTCCATAAGCCAAATAAGTGAATTAGTGCTTGTGTTACTCCAATTCTGAAATTTTGCTGAGGAACAGACCTGGGAATTTCACTGTCTTTCATTAATCTGCTTGGCTTTTTCTTTTTTCTTTTTGTCTTGTAAAGGAAAATAGAAGAACAGGCCTTTTTACTGATTACAACTAGAAGAGAAACCTGCCAAAAATTAAACCAATGACATAAAAGCATAGATTTGCTTTCTGAAACTTTCTACATTGCTGAAAAATAACATTAAAACATGATTCAGCAAAGAAAGAAGACATAATAGGTGTATTGGCTGAAATTTAGGGACAATTTAGAAATAGGCACAAATATCCCATGGGAAACATGATAAAGCATTTTAACAAACTATCAAGAAAAATGATTGATTGTATATCTTTTCAAAGTCATAACTGGAAATTACTTTTTAGCTACATCCATTGTTGGCTTCAGTACAGACGAATGTATATCTTTGTCTGCATTGCCAGAAGAGGTAGAGTGTGCGATTTAATGGCACTTTCTAGCTTCAAAATCAATTCTGTTGTTGTAGGTTTTCCAACAGGATGAACAGAGGGGAAGGAGAACAACTGTGATGTACGTGTGCATCCATGACAGCTATAGGAACTTTTATTGCACATTTGGCAGAGAAAAGATTGCTCTAAAACCACTTCTCTCTTCCTCCTGATCCAGGAAGTCTCTGTCTCCCAAATCAAGGGAGAATTTGTATGTATCTGTGGCTGATTTTATTTACAAAATAGGTAATAGAGAGCAGGCTATACCAGCAAGCCTTTTTATGATAGGCAGCCTCTGGATCTCTGAGAATATTTTCAGTGATCTTCAGCCTGTATGATGTATCTTAATCTTTTCTGCTAATGCTGCCTTTTCAAATGTGAAACGGTGGCAGGATTTACATAAATAAAATGTGTAATAAGTTTGCTAGACTTAGAGTCTTTGAAAGCTGGCTGCCATATAATTTTATTTTATTTGACTAAACCCACACATTTTCTGCAAGGCAATTCCAATTTGCAGCAAGTATACCAAATAACTGGCAGACTGTTGAAAGAGGTGAAGACAATTTTTTTGACAAGAATGCTAGTACTGTGAGAAATTGTGATTTATTTAAGAAACTTGAACCTTCAAAAATCTCTTTGTGATAGTCTGCTTCCGTTTTGCTGTACTATGAATGTGACAGTAAGTATTAGCCAAGGGTGATGTAATAGTGCTACTCAGAGTTGATATCTGAAAATTATGAGAGTTAATGGAGACAGAATCAAATTGCTAGTGTCCATAGCAACTTTACTACTTAAAAGCTATGCAAATTAGCTAAACATCTTCCAAGTAGCTGTTAAGGTCACTGGTCAATGCTCTCAGTGAAATCCAGCCATTTACTAAGCTGCACCACAGACCTTTGCACATTCATCTTTAATTGGAGGAACAAAATAAAATTTAAATGCAGTAATTGAGCCAAATCTCTGCTTCTATGTGAATTTAATGTCAAATAATTATAAACTTGTATGTTAGTATTACATAATAATACTCCACCAGATTTATTCTCTGTATTTTCTTATGCCTTTAAATTTTTACATTATCAAAATGTGAATTTTATATTTTAATAAAGCATACTTCTGAAAATTGAATCAACATGTAGGCCATTACCAGATTACACATATAATTCCTTGCACTAATATTAAAAAAAGGAAAGAGGAGTTTCTCTGTTTGCTGAATATTTGTCTCCAGAGAAAATTTACAAAATACTAACCCTGTAATTTTTAATTTCATGAATCCACTGGTTTCCTCCACAGGTGGAAATTATGACTGTATGTTGAAATAGACAGGGTGAAGGACAGATATAATAAAATTAGTTATTCTTATCTGCTACTTTTGGATATTTTTGAATATCAGATATCTAATAATAGATGTGACATTAAAAGCAATGATTCTAGTTCCAACGAGAATTAGATTGCAATACTGAAATTTGGTTTTTAGCATAATTTTTAAAATTTATTTTTGGTTTAGTGGAATGCGCATTTAGATTACAGTGGATAAGGAACAGAAACAGAGCTGGGAATCAGAATACAGTAGCCTCTGGTATAATTTTTACTGGTGCCACATGGAAACTTTTTGCAGAGTGTGCCCCCAGTCAGCTCAGTGTTGAAACTTTCTGATAAGGAAATTTTTGCAGTTGAAAAACTTCTAACCCAAAGGAAACATAAGACACTGATAATCAAACAGCAGGATTCAAATTAACTAAACAAAAAACAGTGCAGTGACCACTACAAATACAGTAGCACATATAACTTATAAGGAATATCAAAGGCATATCAAAGGAATATTAAAAAAGGGCACATTTTCTTGCAAGTTTTCTCTCTTAACCTTTACAAGTCCCACTCAAAATAATGAAAGGAAGAGAAAGCATCAAGATTGATATTTTTGTGATTCCATATCTTTATAGCAAATCCATACCCAACCTGTCTTTAAAACAGCAGGAGTTTATTAACTGCTTTTGAAGCATAATAGGATGACATAAATCACTGACTTAATTCTTTCATAGAATGTCTTTTAAAATCTACTTTATAACAATATAAATCACTTTGGGGCCATCAATAAGGCAATCAAAGGCACACACTCTGACTGCAGCTATGCTTCTGGGATAGTTGAAGGCACTATCTCTTAATATTCAGGCAGAATATCCCCTCCTGTATTTCATGTTCATGCTGCATTCTTGAGGTTGAAAAGCTGAAACAACAATGAATTAACCTAACCTGCCCTGCCATGTACTGCTAGCATGCAGTCCAAAGAATGGCTTTTGCCATGGTACACTTTATTTCTGCAAAGAAATTGTAGGCTCTATTCCCTGACTGCTAGGGAAATGAAAATTTTAGTAATTTCACAACTATAAGGCGCACCTTAAAGCCTAAAATTTTGATCGAAACCCAGAAGTGTCTTATAATCTGGTGTGCCTTATATATGGACAAAGTTCAGAAATTTGCTGACAACCCGGAGCAGCAAGCTGCGAGCTGAGCAGCAAGCAGCGAGCAGTGAGCAGTGAGCCGAGCCGCGCAGCCCCAGGCGGCTCAGCGGGGCTCGCACAATTCCGTTACCAGTTCGTTACTTTGTTGTGTGCAGATCCTCGCTGCAAAAAAAAAAAAGTGCACTGTATAATCCTGGTGTGCCTTATATATGGACAAAGTTCGGAAATTTGCCAACTCCTGGAGGCACGCCTTATAATCTGGTGAGCCTTATAGTTGTGAAATTACTGTAATTCAGGAACACAGTAAAAAACTGCTGTTGATAATATGGTAGCCACATCATTATATCTGAGGAGATGACTGTTGCTCTTGTAATAAAATGAATACCTAATAAACTCTAATAATAATATACCTAGTTATCCTCTGTTTCACAGAGCAAAACTAGATTGGAATATATGGTTTCAATATATAATGCACGGCATATTTATCTTGAGATATTAAAAAATGAAAAGCTGTGATTTCTTTTGAGACATATTTATTTACAGATAAAAGCATACATTAAAATAGTCTGTCATATGGTCAAGGAAGAGAGAAATTAATTCTTTTAGAAGGAAACTCCCTTTTAGGCCCAAGCCCATATTTCATTTTTTCAAGGCCTGCTTCAGCTGCACTTTGATGGGTTTCAGGTCATTGTCTTACTCTTTTGCTAGTTTTCTACTAAACAGATATTTATTTTCACTCCACTTTTCTGCTGGCATTTTCCCTATTGCTTTACAAGGATCTGATATGCAGCAGCAACAATGGGAAACTCTCTTCCATGTCCACCTGCTTTCTGTCTACTACATATACAACTGGGAATCAACCAGGTCTTATCCTTTAACATTATTGCTTTTCCATCCAGATAAATGATAAGCACAGGAAAATATTCCTCATTTCATTAAGATCAGCATTTACTGATTTGTTGCTCCTTGCAGAGCTGTAAATGAGCACCTCTTTCTTTTGTTTGTTTTATTAGCAGAAGAGAGAACTGAAAGGATTTGACTAAATGTATCTACCCATCTGCTATCTATTGCACTTTGATTAGCCTGATGCTTCTATGTTTTCCTGTATATGATGTAGAATAATAATTTTGTGAGGCTAGATAAGCTTGGGTACCTGAAAGGTGGTAATAAATCTAAGATTTTCTCATAAACCAAACTTTTTAGCTATTCAAGATTTTTGGTGCTGAAGTCTTCTAGTGGATGATCATGATTTTAGAGCGTGAAAACCAGTGTCCCACTGTCAAAATTTGTCTTGTAAATTTTGACAACTTTGGAACATGACTGTAGCAGTATGGCCTTTTTTTATTCAGGAAATCAGATATTGCATCCTAGTGCTGATCCTTGAAAACCTTTATACAATATTTCTTCCTACTTCAGTGAATGCTTCAAAGAATTTGGTGATTTCCATGGACTATCTGCAGCACTTGCTGCAACTTGTCCAGTTATTGCTGGTCTTTTCCTGAAGTTCTAGAGATTATATAAGCCATGGGTCTGGGCTCTGGCTGGTGGGAAAAGATGACTTTGGAGTGGTCTAATGTGTCAATAAGAAAGTTAAGAGCTCCACCAGAATTAAAGCAAGTTGGTCCTGCTTATGGAACACCAGTAATTTCCTGTGAGATCATAATAAATTGACCAGGGCCATACATAGTAAAACCAATATTTTCTGCAAAGATTTAGTCCTTCAATATTTGGTTTCATTAAATATTTATGAGTAGCTTACTGAGTAGGTCAATGCCAAAAGGTACAGCAATTCCTCAGAGGCCCTTAATGTTGATCAGAAAAGCCTCTTCAATTCTCCTAAAATTTTACCCTTGCCAAAAATAATGATGTTTTCTACTTGTTTCTTTCTCTTTCTTTCTTTCTTTCTTTCTTTCTTTCTTTCTTTCTTTCTTTCTTTCTTTCTTTCTTTCTTTCTTTCTTTCTTTCTTTCTTTCTT
>PYHW01010620.1:2492115-2532415 GCA_013186435.1 Turdus rufiventris | reverse complement strand
TATTTTTGGAAGAACCCATAAAAATAGATAAGAACTGAATTTGTAGTTAGGGTTTAATATATGCAGAATAAGCTGATTTTGTGACCAACATCCCAAAGAACACCTCTGCATTTATTAAATTGATTGTATTGTTTTTGCCTTAAAGAGAATGAAACTTTTGTCTGAAATGAAGTTGATATGCTGAAAGAAAGGGAAACTTTTCTTATATGTGTTATCTTTCTGGAGAAACGGAATATTTGTTTACTTTCTGATAAATCAAATAGATTATGAACAGTCTTTTTAAGCAGATAAAAGTTTTCTCTGTTCATTAATCAAAAGTTTTGGAAAGTTTTCTTTTAATATAGCAGGGATGCATCCTCTGGTTGCCACAGAATTAGATTTTTATGCCTGAAATTATGCAGAAACTGATTTAAGATGTGATGAAGCCTCTTCAAGTTACAGTTGTCTGGTGTACACTGTAGTAAATTTTGACCTTGTCAGGTGAAGACAGGTGAATTATGATCCAGCCTCTGTGAGAAATGATATGTCTGCCATATTAAATTAATTTCCTGTAAACTTCATCCTTTTGCATTCCCAAACCTTGTAAATGTCATCTTTATCCATCATCATGCAATATTTTGATGCTGCTTATGAAGCAGTTCTCATTTCATTTTCACCTTTTTTAAAGAGTTCTATTACACTGTTAAAATATGCTTTTTAAGTTCAGTACTTTTATTAATTTTTGTCTAAGTCTGCACAGCAGCCCTTAAAAAGTTAATTAATGTGACTTAGTTTCACACTAATTTATTTGACAGAACTTCTGTCCGAGAAAAACTAGATTATTTCTTTCCTTTTTCTCATGTTTTCTGTGAAGAATAAAGGAAGATCTATATTATTCTTGTAATTAAACTGAGGAATGAAATAAGAAAATTCAAAGATTTAATCTCATATTCAATATTCTTTCTAACTAGCTGTCTGTTGGTCCTTAACTTAATATGTAGCACTACTTTCCAATAAGAACTTACATCTATGAGAGGAAAATAGAGTAACTTATGGAAATCTGAAAATCCAAAGATATAAATTAAAAATAAAAACTAAGACCCTAAGGACAGGCCTTTAAGTACTCAAAGGTCTTTTTCTTCTATGAATACTGTGTGGAAAGTACTAATGAACAGGATTTACTTGCCTGATAAATTACATTGGTTTAGCCAATCAAAATCACAAGAGAAATATCCCATTTCCCAGGCCTTATATGAAGCAGAAATTCTTGTCCATCTGCTTTAATCCTTCAGGTATTAACACACTTAAGAAATTAGATTCCTAATAAGAATGCAATGTTGCAGTTCAAGCTAATTTATAATACTAATTGATCTTATTACACTGAATTCAGAGGGTGATTTGTATCCCATTTGTTATTATTCTACTATTAAATTATTTTTTATTTATCTGACATGGAATGTCCATATAATATCTCCTTTCAGTTAATAATCTAAATAGGTATTTAGGTTTTCTTTAGTTCAGTTTACCTCTTCAGCCCCTCATAATCAAAGGTGAGAATTTAAAGCTGTTGCCTTTAAGTGAGATTGCTCTAAGCTTTATCCTGTTGATTGTATTCACCTTCAAATATACTCTACACACACAGTTGACTTTCTGCTTCAATTTTTCAACAAAATTGTCATTTGGAGAATATTGATCAAACTGTTTAATCTTGAAAATAAAAGCTTAGTTCAATAGAAACTTTTCTGTCACAGTTGAAAAAAAATCTCTTCTTGTTAGATTCTTGTAAAGGATTTTCATTCAATTTTTATTGAAATATCTAAAAATGCATTTTTTTAATATAGGAGACATATTTCTAAGTTAATTTTTTTTTCTGTTCATGGTTTTAACTTACTTTTGGGTTTTAAAACATTTTTGCCTTCCCAGGCCTTATGAATATGGGTCACATTAGTCTCCTATGTTTTGTGTTAGCAGCAGTAAACATCTCTACTCACTTGAGCTCCACTATTTGGTTTCTTTAATGTACTCAAACATTTTTCCACTGTAGTGCCAATCTGTTCTGTCATCTTCTTTTTCAGTTTCTTACACATTATTTGACACCAATGTTTTGACTAAAATATATGTCTTTGTTCTCAACAATTTTGTGGCTGAAATTATCCATTTGAGGTAAAATTGCCATGAAAAGTTAACCCCCTCCCCCCCCCAAAAAAAAACAAAACTGGAAAAAGGCTGAGAAGGAAAATTATAGTTTTGATAGATGTTATATTGCTTTAAAATGTTATTTCCTAATTTTGTACCATCTATCCCCTTTTTTATTCCGATTATTTTTCTTCACTTCTAAATGGATAGTTCTTATTTTCTGTGCAGATTTTCCAGAAGAGGGAGCCATGTGCATATACACTTAAAATGTATACTGCAACATCATGGTCATTAAAGAATAAACAGCATTTTTATGAGATTTATAATGCAGTTTTGCAGTTTTTCTACCAAGTAATGGTTGCTAGGTGACCTGTGGCCAACATATTGAAACCTAGTAGGAAGCACTGGGACAGTGTTCAAACAACCTTGTCAGGACACCGTAAACATCTGATGTTCATGGAAGTCCTAGAACTCATTAGGATGTTGATGTGTTGGGGAATTTAGAATATGCAAGTAGTACATTTAATGACATTTCCATATCTTAGATGTTGAACTAATTTCATCATTTATTAGTATGGACAAGGATATGCTTGAAAGCACAAATTTTTTTCTAAAATGAATATGGGTGATAAAAGTTTTTGAAATCAAAAAGTTTTAGCTATTCTTTATAGGCAGGATGGCCATATTGTAATAAAATTGCATGCTATTTACTACATTTTAGAGATAAACTGTATATTCAGGAATATGTCAATTTTTAAAGACTTTATAACATATTTCACTTCTCACATCAACAGTATAAGTTCAGAGGAAAGGTTAGGTAATATGGAGGGCTCAGCATCGAGGCTGAGTACCACAGAGCTGCTTCCTGCTAAAGCCTCTTGAAATGCAGGAATCTAGAATTCTGTGTTTGTGAAAACAGTCTTTTGATAACGTGGAAGACCATGGTGGCACTGCTGTCACTGTTCATCCAGGTATCCTGATGGTTTCCTTTCCTCTGCAAACCCAACAAAACCCCAATAAACAGGCAGATTTCCTGAAATCTAAGGACAAAGACACAGTACTGTATCAGTGTTTTGATAGGCTATGATAGATGTAGAAAACTACAGTTCAACTTTGTGGGTGCTTTTATATTTGGCTATATGTGTGGTTGTATAGCTCGTCCAATCAATTCCTGCTCAGATGTGCATTCATCTTTAGGTTTAGATCTACCCCAGTTTTGATGAAACCATTTGACAAGTTTTTCAATATCTTTCAAAGACTACAACTCCCTGATTTAAAATCACTGCTTTGTCTGGTAGGTACTGGATAGCAACAGGAAATGGGATGTGTGCAGACTCCTTGCTTGCTGAAGCACATCTGGCTATGGCCACTACAGGCTGTGACCCAAGGCTGCTTCTGTAGTGATGTGCCAACATGCTGAGCAAGGGGATTCAGCTGACTGCATAAATCCCTTACTTAGAGATCCTATCACACATCAGAGCAGTTTTCCTTTTGAAAAAGCCCCTTTTCAAGCTGGACAGTGAAGTTGAGTGATGTGGTTAATGACAGTGGGGTGGCAGTACATCTGTCATCTCTGAGCCTTATTGAGCTGGGCTTGTTTCTTTGAACTCTTGTCTGCAATGATAGCCATGATTCCAAAAAATACTAATCTATATAAAAATAAAAAGTTAAGCGTGCTCTAAGTTCCTCTGATTTTCAGATTCAGGTCAACCTAACCCCTTTTATTGTAGATGTTTTCTGAAACAGATTGCTACTAAAGATCCTGTCTTACTCTGTGGCCAGCTCACAACTAAAAGCCCAGATGACAGCGGCACAGAAGAAAAGCTTCAAAGAATACCTCTGATTTTGTATTAATTTATGCATAATATAGAAATAATTGTTCATCTAGAGCTGAGGGAAGTATGAAGTCTGGTAACATTCAAAATGACAACGGATTTGAAGGTCTATCAAATCTCTAGATATTATAAGATGAACTTCTAAATGGCTAGCTATATTCTTTATTTAGCAGTAAATATATTTTATCTATATATAAATCAATTATTATGACTTATGTAGTTGCAAGGGGGAAATCCATTTCCAGCTTCTTCTACTTATGTTCAATCCTTTAGAAAATCTATTTAACAGTCTCTATCTGAAATGATTAAAAAATCAATACCACACTTCTTTTTTGAGAGTTGTGTTTTGATAACCTTTCTACAAGTGCTGTTCTAGACATCCTTCACCACTTGCCTGGCTACATTTTCTGTAATTGTCTTCTAATAGACTGAGACTAAATTATTAGAAAAGAATTGCATCACTAGGGAGTAAGGGTTGTCAGATACCAGTGAGATGTAATACATCAAATGCTGTTGTGTACACCCTTATCTCATATGCTGTTTCTTGTTTGGTTGGTTGGTTTTTTCCAAATAGAGCTTTTGACCCTTGCAACCTATTCTACTTCAGAACAGGTAAAATAATGAATGCAAACCTGCATGCAGCTCCATAGAATTAATGAACCAATGAGAACAACAACACATTGGATAAAAAGTTCCTGACCTGAAAAGCAGATACTACAAAGTTTCTTTTAAGCAGGGATTATTTTTTTTTTAGTCTGCAGCTAAAGATGGAGTTCTATAGAAGAATTTAGGGAGGTTTGTTTTGCCACAAGTTATTTACTGTGCTCCTCCAAAATACTCTGCTACTTCATTGAGAAAGCACTTGAACCATAGTTGAACAAGACCTGAACAAGTTCTTCAATGCCTGAGTTTCAATTTTGGCTAAGCTGTTAACTGTGTAATTTAGAGGAAGCATTTAACAGTTTTATATATTGAGTGTGTTATCATAGACATAAAAATATTAGCACTTAACAGACAGGGTGTTTGGATAGTGTTTTGGTATACACCAGCATGTCTTGGTTTATGTAATTTATTTAAATTATTTAATGATGAATTTTAATAATTGTCTCAACAAATTATCGAAAATAAGAGCTGGTTGAAAATGCACCCTGAATTTACTGTCAGGACAAGGTGACTGCATTACTGTACTTTGAAGACAGAAGTGAAGTCAGTTTAGATGAGTTTATGGGCAATAGGAGAAGAGCCTTCCTCCATAGATTAGTGCTGGCTAAGACAGTGGTCACCTTAGTGTGAAGGATGTTGGCAGAAACTTGAGCAAGAGGCAGAGGAAGTCCAGCCTCCATAGGTGAGATGTGCTTCACATGCAGAGCTAATGTGCTGAAGTGCAGAGAGGGTGGTAGTGCAGAGCGGCTGCTCACACTGTGACCAGGAGTCTTCCTTTTCTTCACGGGCAGAGGCACTGAGAGTAGAAAAATATATGTGATGGAGGAGCAAAGATTAAAGCAATTCTGTCTTTAGTGAAAATAGGAGAGAATATTTGCTTCATAGTGTAGGGAATATGCTACAATTGGGGTAGTTATTCTAGCTTGTCAGCAGCATGATCATTTGCTTTGCTGACACAAGAAGCTAAGCTTCCTTCTTACTGCTCTCTGGTGTGCTTGCCTGCTACAGGAAAAATAGGAAATTTGTTTTGGCACTACTTTATATGGTGCAGTGGAGGGAAAAGCCTCTGTATAACATCAGCATTCCCCAGAGCACCTATGCACAAGAATTGAGTTACCCAAATTTATGTCAGTCCCCCAACTAATTTTGTATTTTATTTTATTGTGGTGCTCACCACTCCGTACTTTACTGATTATGCACACCATAAATATTTATCCTTAATACTTAAACTTTTCTTGATTTTTAGAAAAGAGATTACGTGGAAAAGATTTCCTGAATGACCAATCTGTCTGACAAATGCAGTGAAAAATACCATGGTTGGTTCTCTGTGACTTTATCTGAGGATGGAGTCTCAATTTTAGTAAAAAAAAAGGTCTCAGAAGCTTAAGGTGTGAATCTGGTGAGTATATATATATATATATATATATGTGTGTGTGTGTGTATATATATATATATATATTCTGATTTTTTAGAGAAAAATTTGGGTCAATATGCGCACTACTTTTTTGTCAAGCACTAAATAAATTTAAAGCTATTTTGTCTTCTTTGAGAGTAAGCTATTTGTACCATCAAATTCATTATTTAGAGAACCGAAAGAGAAAAGACAGATTTTTGAGAGCTTCTTGAATATTTTCTTTTCTTTTAAAATAAACTATTAGCTGAATCCAGAATGACATAACAGTTTTATGCCAAGATTTAATAAATTTCAAAATTTGCTAGAAGTTGCTTTTCAAATACTTTGAAGAGAAAGAAAACAAAAGTGCAAACTGAATGACATATTTGCACACTTCAACATTAGGCCTGGTGAAAGTTGATATAAGAAAATTTAATTGTTATTGTTGATTTTGAAACAAGTTAAAAGATGTGTATAGCTGTTGCATTTTTCTGATTTCATAGCTTATGATCCTGGAAAATCGTGATGCAAAATATATTTTATAGAAGTCAGTTATTTCCTTCAATAAGTTGCAAATATCTCACAGGAGGAAGGAAAGGTTATTTTTGTATCAGAAGGAAGAAACAGTTATCAGTTATCCATATTATCCACATTGCAGCTGTACAATAGATCTTAGCTCGGAAACTGAAAAACCTAGTTCACAATTCACAAAGAAGTTTTGAATAACCTTCAGAAATCCATAGTTTGCCTTTTTGCTACACACTAGGTCCAAGAAAAATGAGAGAGATTTATAATACAAGTTTGATTTATGTTTCCATTTATTTTACCAGTGGAAGGGTGAGACTAAAGCTTAAAACAGAATAAAATTTACAGAATTAGGTCTGAGATTAGTTCTGAAGCCAGCTACAACGAAAATTCTTTCCTCTAGATGTGACTCACTGATCTGGTTGCTGAAACTTTTGTGAATACTCCAATATCAGCCCAGTTAAGAAATTTACCCTGAAAGAACTCTTTCTAAAGAAAACCACATTGGATTCATGCATTTGGATATTAACAAACATTTGATGTTATCCAAAGATAGAAATAAATTGTTTGTTTTATCAAGTTAAAAGATATCCTGTCTATCATATGCATGGTGAGCTGCAGTGAAATGTAATACTTTTAATCACTATTTCATTTTTTCCTTGAAATACTCATGACTACAGCTGTGAGGTGTGACTGACATATTTACACTTTGGGAGGAAACACACACACCTGAAGTTTATGAAATAAAAGACACAATCAATACCTAGCTAGTAGAATTGTTCATCAAACTTGCAACAAGAGAACTGCGAGTGAATTGTTTGTTTCTAGAAGTGTACCAAAACAGCTCTGAGATTTCTAGACATGAGGAATGTATGGGAAGTATTTATTTCCTGGGTATTTGTTGCATATAATAATCACCTGCACAAGATAAATGCATTAGATCTAATCTGAATATGATTAGATGAATTTTGCAAACAGTATTCTCTTTTCAAAAAGTCCCCAAAGACAAACTTACATACATGTGATTATTTCTTTAAAAGAACTGCAAAACTGTGTTTAGATTTGGTACATGAAAAACAATAAAATTAATTTTGAATCTGTGGAAAGAAATTAAGTGCAATTATATGGTCATTGGATTAATTTTTGTGTACACTTGTGAAGGTTAAAAACTGTGTCTATATGTATATATTTATTATTATTTCCTTTTTTATAAGATTATATGTAGAAGTTAGTATTGAAAATATTTTAAGAAAGCGAGAATGATGTCATGTTCAACTTCCAAAGAGAGATAATTTGGATTCTGTGAAATTACAGAAAAGAAAGATAATAAAGGTAAAGAAGACAAGGGTGGAAATGTAAGGAAATCTTAAATTATTCAAGAGCCTAAAAATGAGACAAGTGTATCAATTTTATAAGGCTGCAACCAGAAAAAGAATTAAAGTAGAGGATGTTTTGACCAAACCAGCAAGATAAAAAGCATTTTTTGAGTGATCTTAATGAGAACAAGATGCATGTCACTGAAATGAAGTGATATCATGAGTAGTTATTTGTCAAGGTACAGGCATTTACTGCACTGTAATCTAGGAGAAAGAAGCAGTGAAAAGGCGAAAATCAGATGGTTTTAACAGCCATCAATAAATGGTGGCAGGGCCAAGTGATGACTGAATAGAACTAGATTGACAAAGTAGTTAAGTTAAAAATCAGGAAAAGCTTAAGTGATGGGACTTCCATTGAGGTAGAAGTTTGATTTTCATGGAGCCCTGCAGAGATACCTCAATAAATTGGAGGTCTGGGCAATCATCAACCATATGAAGTTTACAGGGTCAAGTGCTGCATTGTTCACCTGGGACAGGGTAACCCTGGTTGTGTGTAAGTCAGGGAATGAGAGGCTGGAAAACAGTGCCATGGAAAGGGCCCTGGGGGTTCTGGTCAATGACAAGTTGAACATGAGCCAGCAGTGCCCTGGCAGCCAGGAGGGCCAGCCCTGTCCTGGGGGCCATCAGGCACAGCATCACAGCCAGGCAAGGAAGGGATTGTCCTGCTGTGCTCTGAGCTGGGGCAGCCTCACCTTGAATATTGTGTGCAGATTTGGGAGCCACAAATATAAAAATATATTAAACTATTAGGGAGGTTTAGGGTAGATAACAAGAAAATATTTTTCACCCAGAGTATGACTGAGCACTGGAACAGGCTCCCCAAGGTAGTAGTCACAGCACAAGGTCTGGCAGAGTTCAAGAGTCATTGGGACAATGCTCTCAGGCACATGATTTGATTCCTGGGGTTTTCTTGTGCAGGGCCAGGAGTTGGACTCACCAATCCTGATGGGTCGCTCCCATCTCCATGTGTTTTGTGATTCTATGATATTCTATGGTTATGATGCAAAGCTATTCCAAGCTACAGTGCTTGGAAATCTCTTTTTACAAAGATTCCTTAATGCAGTAATTTTCAAACTATTTATAATAGCATCTTAATTAAGATTCACTAAGATATTATATGATACTTCACTTGTGAGTCATAGAATTTGAGAAAAACAGCTGGAGACTGCTGATAGTTTAAAACAAATTCACAGAAGTATGCAATGAACAGATTTAAATGATTTGTTAAGAATGCCATAGGAAAGATTTTAAGAGAGATGGAAAATAATCCCAGAAACTGAGAAGAGCTATAAGACTTTTCCTATTCCTGGGGTTTTACAAGATATTCAATGTCTGTTGTTATTTTCATTCAGAATTCATTTTCAACACAGAAATAATTAACGATTTTTCAAAAGAAAAACTAGATTATAAATCAAATTTTAAACATCTTGAATTACTTTCAGTCTTCCTGCCAGTAAATGAAAAATGTGATACAGATGCAGATACAGGGTGAAATTTTGTTTAGCTGCCCTTGGTGCCATGAGAGTCGTTGGTTATTGTCCCTTCAGCTGAGCTGAAGGTGAAAGAAAACCATGTTAAAAAAACCCTAGATCTCTTGGAGTGCTGCTATTTTTGTCCTTCTAGGTTTAACACTTCTGGTTGTTTGACAAGATTTGGGATGTGGTAGATAGGGTGTTTAGAGCAAAATTTGAGCAAGCTACAGAGATTACTGCATATTTCACAGCTTTATATTTTTCCAAAAGCTGCATTTATTTTGGTTATTATAATGCAGAAACTCACTTTAGAAAACAGACGATTGCAGGTCAGTTTATATAACCAAATCTACATGAGTCATAAGGACAACTAGAGACTTTCTTTCTAAAGAACAGGGACCTGAAAGAATGTGTTAGAAACCTATATGCAAATCTTGTATTGGCAACTGTCTGCATAGTAAGAGTCTACATTCCTGTGAATAAGTAAAATTTACTATTGCATTTTTACTTTTCAAAATTTTAATGTGCTGTCTATAATCATAATTCTCTGAGATTTTCTTTTCTGTGGAATCCCTTCTTTCTGCTAATATGCTCTAACTGGATTCAGGCATTTAATGAGAACTTTTCCTTGAAATCAGGTCACTGACAGTAACCACACAACACTTACTTTTCCATCACTGCTTTGATCAGGTTATTGCATTCTGTCTTTCTCCCTCTCATCATGTTAAGATTTGCCGCATGTGCCACAGAAGAGAAAAGCCAGAGACTATTGTACTGTTTGTAAACACAGATGATATTTTGAATCATGATACATTTCTTTACATAGATAAATAGATTATTTCAATTTAAAATGGTGCATCAAAGATTAGAAATGATGGTTAAATTAACAAATTTTTATCAAAATATATGATCTTTAGAAGAGAATTCAGAGATTAATACTCTTCCTAAACAGTTAAGGATGGCACTACCACATTGAGGGTGAAGGGTGGTTTGCAGCACAGGACTATGCCAGTAAAATAATTTATTCTGAATTGTGCAGCTTTGGGTGCAGCTGAACTCTTGCTGCTATTTCTATTTCTGACCTATCTTTTGCTTTTGAGTGTTTCCTGTACAAAGGAAAGCTGTTGTTGCATTGAAGCAGAGTAACAGGATGTTAGCACAGAAAGGAACTAAATGTTAATAAAAAATATTTTCTGTAAATGATTAATGATTAAAAAGATTTTTTTTCAGCTGAGATTTCAAAATTCAGAGAACTAAGTAAGGCCCTGTAAAGAAGGTTAAAAATTATATTGACATAAAGAAAAGATAATTTGGTGATTGTTGTGCAACATTTATACCTAGAGAGATTATATAGCAGTCAAAAGACTTAAGACTTGTAGTGGTGTCTGTTATGCATTGGATGTCTGCATTACATACAGAGAAAGGTTCAACCTATAGGAACCAAGGAGCTTTGCTGTCATGTTCATGATTAATGATTGTGGCATTCATGAAGAATTGAGCAGTTCTCATTTACAAAGAGCTGCATCAATAAAACATTCTTAGTGAGAAAAAACCCAATAAAAACAAAAGCATTGACAATAAGGCTTGGTAGGTTCTAAAGTTTCATTGAGGTTTTTTTAATCCATTCTTAAGAGGAGTTTATTGGGAATGGGTAAAGCATTGTGGAACTCTCAACTGGGTATAGTAGGTCATACGTTTGTGTTTCATTTTTCAGTTGCTGCCCCACCTGTTGTGTGTGCTTCCTTAATCATCAAGATGCCAAGAGAAAGATTGTCCTGGGGAATGCCATTTTAGAGATCTTTTGGCAGAAAATCCTTCACCTGTGTGCAGACTCACGTTCCTTTCTCAGACTCAGGTTCAAGCTAAGCCTCCTTCTCTCCTATAATCAGACAGGGTAATTGTGCAGATAGCTGCAAATGCACTGATATATTTAAATTAAACACTGCATGAGTGCGAATTATAATTTTTTTTTGTGTCTTCTTGGCACAGCCAGACATTTATCAGTGAATATACTAAATACAGTTATAAAAGTTACAGAGAAAAAAAACATATAAATGTGTTATTATGACAGAAAGGCTCAGTAGATGACACGGATGCTCCAGTTCCCAGATCACAGAAATATGTACTGTACTGTCTCCACCACCTTCATTAAATCCATTAACAATTCCTGCAACAACTATTAATAGCAGTCAGTATTCTTGCATGAATTATAACTGTAGCATTTCTCATGGTTATTTCTAAAACTTTTGGGTAAAAATAGTTATTTTTGAAATAATCTGTTAAAATTAACCAGAATAAAAATGAAGATGTACAAAGACCTTGAATAAAGTTTGAATATTAGTGACAAGAATTTGCTATTGATTTTTCAGGAATAGATATTTCACAATGAACGGCTTATCCAGGTTCTAAGCTCCAATATCCTACTAACCATGGAAAATGGGACTGAAGAGGATTCTTGTCTATTTTGACAGGAATGTTTTAAATTTCAAACTATTCTAGAGGGGAATCTCATAATTTTTATTTGCTTAAAGGCATAAAATTTTCTTTGTGGCAATATCAGTGAAAGATTACTTTTGCAAAGTTTCTTATTTCAGTACAGAAACTTAGTGATGTGCCTTAATTGCATACTTAATACTAAGTGGATACAAATCAATGTAATTTAATCCAGAATGTAGCTAAGGAAGCATCATAGAAATTACATTCAGACAGATCAAAATTTAAATGAAGAAAGATGTCACGACTCTCCATTCATAGAGCACTGTTTGAAGGTAGCTCAAAGCTTGTTGTGCTGAAAGGATTAAAATGTGATCAATTCAATGAGAAACACATTTCATTAAAAGAGAACAATGTTAAAAGTATCTGTCAAGCCTGTTTTCCTCCTGAAGAATTTAACAGCTGTTTATGCAGTTTAGTGAACAATCTTTAACCATCAAGGCAAGTGGTTGCCATCCCTTTTTCCTTCAGGTTCTTGTGTTCACAGTAGCACAGTAGGTGATGTTGGGTATGGCGCATATTTGCCCTTTGGTAAGTGTTGGCTTGGATGGCCCAGATGGGATTGTTTGCCTTGGATGCATTGGAGAGAAAAGAACAAGGCCAGAGGGTGTGGAATCTAAAAAACTGGAATAGGAAACAAATTAGTTTGGTTGCTGGAAGGGGCTGATCAGTTCCTGAGTAGAACTGATGAGCTGCCAAGGACTGTCATAATGAAACATACCAATGCCTCCTGGGGGACTGTGCTGCAGACTTCCCTCTCAACGTGCCTTCGAAGGAATTTTGAACAGACTGATGCCAGACAAATTGTTATTGCTCTGCTGTTCCCCTCTTGTTGTAAATGCTGGAGTTATTTATTAGAAAAGGCCTAGGACTCTGACATCTTTCTAATGTAAACTGTGGTGGCTTATTCTGTTTGAATCAAAATTTATGTATGCCTTGAATTGGCAAGACAGAGTGTGAAGCTTTAATTTTGGGTCTGACTATCAATTAGTCAGACATTAAAAGGAGTTTTAAATAGAAAAAGCTGCATAGATACCACAAGCAATTGAAAGATTTTTTAGTTGCTTAAATAAAATATTTTCTATTTAAAAACACCCAATTATTAAATTGGCATCAGATTGTCACTTTAGCTGAAATATTTTGGTTTCTTAGCATCTTTTTTGATTCATCTGTGAAGAAAAGATATTTATAATTTCACACAATTTCTGGTAATGCTAATAAAACGTGTCAGATAATTTTAGGTATACTATTAGTGAAAAGTGCTATGTTTTCTGAAGTTTTTCTTTGTTATTTTCGCCTCCACTTTTCAAAATTCCTGTAGATACAATCATTTGTCTTCTGGTAGTAGTTCAAATCTACACTTTTTCTTTGTCCCCAGATTTTTTGTCAGTTTGTAGTAAATTATTTTCCAGTTCAAAATTTTGAAAGTTTAATGTCGTTATCTTGACAATGAGTGTATAGAGATGATGATTTAGGCAGATTAGCTTTAATTTGTTTTTACTGGTATTTAGAATAGCATTTTAGATAATAGTAACGTGAAATAAAATAAACAGTTTTTCAAAAAGTGGAAAATAATTGCATTGCATTTTGCATTTGTCAAAGACTAGAACATTAGAGAAACTGTTAATTTTCAATCGTAAAACATGCAAAGTAAAGTAGATACTGAAGAAGCTTTATGTAAAATGAAATAAATCCCTGGCCTTGTATTTATCTCTTTCTTGTAGTCTGAACAGAAGCTTTGTGTATTCAACAGAGACAGCATCATCAAAGAATCAGTTATTTAAAAACAGCTAGAGATGTATTTAAAGCATTCTTCAGTTGCAAATTAATTACTAATTCCAGTATTACTAATCCATTACTAATTCTACTAATCCTACAGTAGTGAATCTATCATCCCATTATAAGCACAAAAGGTTTAGTGTCTTTGCTTTTAATGTCTAACCTTAGGCCTAGATGACTCATAAAAAAGAGACAGTTGAGTTCAAGGTGAATATTCCATATTATATTACTATTTTTTTTAATGTAAAATGCTGTACTTCTCAATGCAGAATTAATTATAGGAAAAGTAGAATTTCTGTCCAAGTAAAGCATTTTATTTTTTCTCTACATCTAAACTAATTTATCTGAGGTTTAGACTATTCTCAATCTTTTTTCCTGTCACATTTACAAAACTCGAATTGATTTTACAAGTTACAATAAACAATATCACAAACACTTCAAATTTTCATTAAAAATTCTTTTATTGACTCGGTTTTTGAAAGGTTTTATTCATCTCTATTTCTCATCTCTTTTATGCATCTCTATTTCTTCTGCTTCCTCTGACATCATTAAGGCTTTGGTATGACCCCCCAGGTTTCTTCCCGATTTGGGTGCATTTCTATAATTTCCTGTTGGAAGGAAATTGTGGAGTTTGCCAGCACTGAAAACTCCTGAGACTTTCTTCCACTGGCTGAGCATATTTATCTAGTGCCTCTTAGGTGCTGTGGTGTCTGCTGCTGAGTCTCCAAATAGATATCCAGGAGGGAGTGAGCTTCCCATAAGTTCTGTGCTGTATCTGCCAACTTCATGCTGATGTTTCAGCAGGTCCCATGTGACATTTGGTGCTTATAAGTGAGCAGCTGAAGTCAGCTTTTGTTTTGATTTATGTGCCAGGAAGCCAAAGTTTGCAATTCATGATAACTATACTGTGGGTTTGCATAATTAAAACGCTTCTGTGTCTCCTCAGTGATGACTGCAGACACTTTCTTTCTTTATTTTCCACTGTCTATCATCATAACCATAATTTCTCACAGTAACTGTAAAAAGTAATTTCTTTCACTTACACAGCCAGGAATTCTTTTCCAAGAAGAATCATCATCCAGGTGTGTTGAAACAAAGCATTATAGTTGCATGATAAGAGCAGAGAGTAAATTGGAACTTTGTTGATGCAATATATCAAATAGAGTTTTTATTTTCTTTCTTTGTTTTTTTTTCCTACCACACTGATTTTAATTTAGTTTTGTTTTCCCTTGAATTATAGTGAATTTTGGTAGACTGGTTTAACCCCAGCCAGCAACCAAACCACATACAGCCATTCACTCACTCCCCCACCAACTGGATCAGGGAGCGAACCAGAAGGGTAAAAGGTAGAAAATCCATAGATTGAGATGATAAAGACAGTTTAATAGGGAAAGCAAAAGCTACACACACAAGTAAAAGAAATAACAAATTAATTCACCCCCTCCCATAGGCAGGCAGGCGTGCAGTCATCTCCAAGAGACCCCCATCATGTACAACGGTGATTTGTGAAGTCAAATGTCCCTACTTTCCTCCTTTCCCCCAGTTTATACACTGAGCACAATGCCATATGGTCTGGAATGTCCCTTTGGTCAGTTGGGGTCACCTGGCCCAGCTGTATCTCCTCCCAGTCTCCCATGAACCCTCAACTTCCTCGCCAGTGTGGCAGTACCAAAAATAGCCTTGGGTCTGTGTAAGCGCTGCTCAGCAGCAACAAAAAATGTCTCTGTATTATTAACACCTCATTCAACACAACACCAGCCACTGTGAAAAACATTTAGGCTACTGCAGTAGCCTAAATTTACTGCAAAAGACTGAAAGGAATCAGGAAACAAGATTTTTTCTGGTTTCTTCTTCTTCATCTTTAGGGTAAGTGAAAGTAGAATACAAAGGCTACAATATACTATGATTTGGGATCTATGCCTAAAGACCAAAGACTTTGGGGGGGATGGGGAAATGTATATTATATAACTTATATGAGCCATTGTTTTCTGGCACACAGTGCAGATTATTTATGAAGTGACATGGTTTTTTGAACTACTTATGCAAACCCTAAGTTTAGAACAATAAGCCAAGTTTTCCTCAGGACAACTGGCCTCCTGACCTGGTAGATGGTAGGAAGCAAAATGGCCCCCCTTTAATCCAGGAGGAAGAAGGTGGTGACCTGCTGAGCCACTTAGATACTCACTAGTCCATGGGACTAGCTGGACAAAAACTAGGATCCATCCTAGCATGTCAGGGAACTGGTGGAAGTGCTCGCCAAGATGCTCTCCATCATTTATGATCAGTCCTGGCTCACTGGGGAGGTCCCAGATGACTGGAAGTTGGCCAGTGTGATACCCATCCATAAAAAGGGCCAAAAGGAGGATCTAGGGAAACACAGACCTGCCAGCCTGACCTCAGTGCCCAGCAATACTATGGAACAGATCATCTTGAGCATGATCACACGGCACCTACGTGACAGCCAGGGAATCAGACTCACCCAGCATGGATTTAAGAGGGGCTGGTAGCCCACAGCTTGGACAGCTGTACCCTTTGCTGGGTAGGAACTGACTGGGTGACCAGGTCCAGAGAATGTTGGTGAATGGTGCTCCCTACAGCTGGCAGGTGGTGTTCCCCAGGGATGAGTGCTGAGCACAGCCCTGGTCTAGCTGACCTTAGTGCCATGGTCTAGTTGACAAGGTGGTGTTAGGTCATAGGTTGGACTAATGGTCTCAAAGGTCTTTTCCAACCTAACTGGTTCTGTGATTCTGTGATTCTGTGATTCTGTGATTCTGTGATTCTGTGATTTTTTTGTTCCATCTGCTACCTCCTACCTCTTCACCTCTGAATGAATATCTGCCAGCTATTTACATGCTTTTGAGAGTTTCCTTATGCACTCGATGATCAAAGAATGGAATTTTTTATGGTACTTAGGCTCATGAAGATGCAGATAAGCACCAGTGAGAATTAGATACTTAGGTACCTTTGAAAATTTCATTTGATGACTGTTAAGAGCGAGAAGTTCCCTTAAAAATCTTGTCATGTATACTTAATGCCTATCCATATTACTGAAATGGATTGTGAATCAGGATTTATGTAATGATTTTTTTTCAGCTCATTTGTAAGCCTTTGAGAATAGATCAAAATTCAGTTTGATTGACTTTCCAAATGGACATAGAATCATTCTTTCATTATCCTCTTATTTTCAGCTGAATAGCTGGATAACAGAAAAGGTATTCCATTCTTTTATTATCTTGTACAGAAGAGGAAAAGAAGTACAGTGCAGAGAAAAACGGCATGAAGAGGGAATAAAATTGTAACAAGGACATTTCTAATCCTACCATTCATCCTCTATGGTAGGCAGAGAGCTAAAAACAGGCTAGGGGTTTATTATACTATGGGAAGTATATTATGCAAACATACCCAAGAGAATTGCAATGTAACCAAAAACCAGAGTATTCTTTTCTTCCCTATACTTCTGCCTCCCAGTGCCCTTAGAGGTAGTGCCTAAGGCAGAAGGCTGAGCTGTGCATGAGTCTTTTCCATGTAGCACAACTTTAGTCAGTGACAGAGCATCCAGACCTGTGTCTGTACTAATGGTCCGTAGCAACTGAATTATTCAGATCCTGTGGCAAAGACCTGAGCCATCCATCATCTCACTTACAGCTGTTCACTCTGTGAGCATTTCCATGTGCTCCATAAGAATCCCAGTGTCCGAATGTATATGTGATACCCAAATAGCAGAATAACAGCTTCCAGGATACATGCTGTTGAGCTTTAGAGTGTTATGAAGAATTTTAGGCTCTTCATAAATGGAGTATTTTCCTAATAGCTTGGTTCTCTAGGAATCATGTTTTTTCCTCAGAGCTATGTGTCTGGACATCATGTCCTTCTCAGACCAGCTGCCCCAGGCCTCTGTGGAATTTCTGAAGCAAGTTTAATTTTAAAATGCCTTCTAGGGGTGGGTTAAATTTTGATTTAGTTTATAATGGCTTCTGTCATAGCAAGCATTAAAAAACTGGAAAATCGGATTAAAGCTAGTCTTCCATTCCCTTTCCTAAAATGCAGAGAACGTGTGCCTGTGTCTGAGGCTGTGGTATCTATGCATTTTTGGAGTACATAAATTTAAAAAACTTTCACTTTACCTTCACAGCAACTGCAGAAAACAGAGATAAAATATCTCCACACTAAAAAAATCCTATTTGTTTTTGATTTTAGAATATTTTCTGTTCTGGTTTAGTGAGTTCCACTGGAAGTTTGTTAGTCTTTTTCTTTTCAATTTTCATGTATTATTTTTTTTAACTTTTGTACCATTGATAAACACTTTTTTAGTGTAATGTATCTACAAGCTTCTAGATTATTTGTGTTTTCTGCAAAATGTTGACAATAGGTGCATAATATAATTAACAAAAAAAAAGGCTGCTCTCCACCTTTCCTAAAAACAGGATCTTTTTTTCCGCTGTGTGGAATATTCCAGAACCTACAAGCATGTGTAGCCCCTAGAAACAATAGAAAAAGGAACCACACTGTCATCAATTCATCCACTTTTCACGATTTTTTAAAATTTCAAGCCATTTAAAATATTTTTTAACTTTTTTGTTCTCCATTTGAGAGTCATCTCTGTGTCCACCCCATCTCTGCAGTGCCATGCAGCATTCCAAACCCTTTCATTTCAGTTTCTGTAGCTTATTGTAGAGCTTGCAGAATGTACCATAAAACAGAGGTGTAAAAACCACTCAAACTAGTTATGTCAATAATTGATTTTACTCCAGATCAAGCAGACAACAGTATCAATTACGTGGAACTACCACTGCTGGTACTAGTTAATGAAGTGGAAGATGAAGGTGTTATTATGAGGCAATACAGAAACTATGCTAGAAAATACATATATATTTACTCCTATTGCTGATTTTCAGGTTATAGATAATACATATTTTAATTCAATTCTAACTAATTCTAACTATTTTTTTTCCCTTGGACAGTGCATGCAAAAGCCATTGTATTGAAAATGCTTCTTAGTATTCCTGTTACATTTTATTGGTTGGGTAGCATTAGGGTTCTTTTGGTTGTGTCACACTAGGGTTCTTTAACCTCCAAGGTGGCTTTTTGTTCGGACAATTAAGTTTTTAACATTAAACATATAAAATATCTAAATTTATGCTTTCTTTTAGTAAAGGAAAGTCACTAATGATCTTGCATATATGCTTTAGTTTATTCATTTTAGTGTACCCTGTTTTCATTACATTTGAGAAGGTTTAAGAAGTCTAAGGTTTAAGAAAGCTATGAATCATAATAATTTTTTACCTGATGTCACTTTTTGCTCCTACAAAAACTCACAGAGACCTTTTGGCAATAATTCACACTGTATTACCACAGGAGTACAACATTACCTCTCGCTGTTCTTCTCCTTGCAAATAACATATACTTTTTTGGGCTGTGTTTTACAGAATGCTTTAATTAAAAAAGGGGTTTTTTTTATATGTGTGTTAAATAAGAGAGCTTTCTTAGGGCGCTTTTAACTCAAGCTTGAAAACAGCAAACCAGCACTATCTTCCAGACAGACCATTGCAATGCAGTTTTTAATTCATTATAAAAGCTTAAAAGCCAACAAAAGAAAGATTTCAGCTGCACATAAAGTGATATATAGTATCTTTTGATGATTGATCAAGAAAACACTCAATTTCAAAAGGTCTAGTAGGGCATGTAGTGATAGTACAAGGGGGAGTGCCTTTAATCTGAAGGAGGGTAGATTTACATTAGCTGTCATGAAGAAATTCTTTCAGAGGGGTTGAGACAATGGAACAGAGTGCTCAGAGCCTCCTGATCCCTGGAGCTGTTCAAGGGTAGGCTGGATGGGGCTTAGTGCAAGGTGCTCTACAGGAAGGTGTCCCTGTCCCTGGCAGGAAGGGTTGGAATTAGATGGTTTTTAAGGTTCCTTCCAAGCCAACATTCTATGATCATTTACAAATCTGTGAAGCTGGGAAACTGGGATAACTGGGAAACATATTTTGTCAATAAACAGGAAGACATAAATTCAAGTTGAGCAACTAGACAATTAATTTATGCTACAGATCGTGACTTTGTTTTCTTGTTTGTATTTGTTTGGCTAAGGTTTGTTTTTAGCACTCAAGCTCAGTATATGTCATTCAACCAGAAATACCCGACGGAAAGAATCTCATTAAAAAGAAAAACAGCAAAAAACCCAGGAGACATCTGGGAAAAGCTGTTGTGCTGGTGAGAAATTAAGCTGCCCTTTCTATTTGTTTAATATTTTGTTGTTTGCTCAGACCATTATCTTCCCTTTATAATATAATTTTCTCTGTATTTGAATTGTGAAAATTCATTTATCATTTAGCAGTTCTGTTTCACTGTATCTCTAGTGGTTTAACCCTGGCTGGGTGCCAGATTCCCACCACAGTTGCTGTGTCATTTGCCTCCTCAGCTGGACAAGGGGAGAAAAAAAGAATGAAGGACTTGTCAATTCAGGTAAGGATCATTCACCAGTTACTGTCATGGGCAACACAGAACTGACTTGGGAAAATTAACTGAATTTATTAGCAATCAAATCAGAGTGGGGTAATTAGAAATAAAACCTAAATCTTTAAACATCTTCGTCCCATTCCTCCCTTCTTCACAAGCTTACTTTCTCTCCTGAATTATCTACCTCTTCCCCATTTCAGGGGTGCATAAAGGTGGGGCATGGGGGTTGTGGTCAGTTCATAACATCGATTCTGCTGCTTCTTCCTTCTCTCCATGGATGCAGGTGTGTCTCTGTATCCCCGTGGTCTCCATGGGATGCAGGGGCACAGCTGCCTCACCATGGGCTGCACTGGGGCTGCAGGGGGTCTCAGCTCCAGCACTTGGAGCTCCTTCTTCCCTTCTTTCTTCACTGACTTGGGTGCTGCAGAGCTGTGACTACCATGTATTCTCACTCCTCTCTGTGGCTGCTAATGCTGTTGTGAAATAATTTCCTTTTCCTTAAATACATTGTCCCAGAGGTGCTACCACCTTCACTGATGGACTTGGCCTTGGCCAGCAGTGGGTTTGTCTAGGATTGGCATTGGCTTCACTGGACATATGGGAAGCTTCTGGCAGCTTCTCAGAGAAACCAGCTGTTTAGTCCCCCTGCTACCAAAACCTTTCCATACAAACCCAGTACACTATCAAAGAAACACTGGCTAGATTTAATACAAAAATGTCAGGTTATTTTATTGTATAATGTTAGCTAAAAGACTAAAGAAAGACTTCAATGTGTCAAGCATTTAACAAAGGATCATTTATTTGTCTGTTTCAGTTTGGGAATTGGATCCAAAATCTTTGTGGCAAGAGCTCAGCAGCCACAGTAAACAACTCAGTGGCTAATACTGTAGGAAATCATATTAAAAATTTAAAAAATCCTACGTCGCAGGACTCAATTCATCCCTGACGTAACTTCATATTGGAGAATGAGACAAATCTGGCCTTTCTGTATTTGTGCTTTATCTGATTCATAAAACACACAAAAAATTGGCATTACAACAATTATTTTTTCTCTATGAGTTCTAAAAACCAGAAGAAGGTATGTTCTTTGTAAGCTATGAAGCATGCACACAGCATTATTATTATTGTCATTTTGGGATCTCTATGTGTTTAAGAAATATGTGAGAAAAAATATTAGTAGATTCAACTCTAATACTCATGCACCCATAGCTTACCATCTACAGATTGGGACTTTAACTCCAGAATGCAACATATTACTTGCACATCTACATGAAGAATAAAATCTGTGGCAGAAAGGTACTAGTCTTCTAGTTTCCTCCTCCCTCTTCACACTCCACTTTCACATTCAGGACTTGTAATCTGATATAACAAATGATGGATAAACCAGTGTTTGAAATTGTTTCTCCAAAGGCTTAAATATATTTTGAAAACAAATTGCTTGTTAGTAGATTTTAGAACTTTTAGACAAATTATTTTGTAAACATGAGTGTACAATTGTTTGCAAATGAATTAAATTCAACTAGTTTAATTTCCACAGAAATTAATGACAGTGATCAATTTCAATAAATTTCAATTACTATTTCAATGAATACAGAATGGCATCTAAAGGATAAATTCTTCTGTGGGTAACCTAGGTTTTTAAAATATAATAGGGAAAAGCAATATATAAAAGAAGAAAGGTAGTCTTCTCATGGAAAATCTAGGGTTTTTAAAACATCCTTATAAAATCTGAGGATGATTTTGCATTCAGTTATCAGAGGCACATATCAGAAGTTCAAGATGTCAGCCTTACAACTTCATTGACAGTCATGCTTTCTAGAATGAAAATTACAATAATGTTCGAATTCATCTTGGAATTCCACCTTACATCTTTTAGATGACATAAAGAATTTTCAAAGCTTTGACTTTGAAAGCATTACAAGACAAAACATGAGAGTGACTATGTCTTATATTGTGTGGGAGACTGGAGTGTTGGCATGAAAATTTGTATCCTCACACAACTTTCATCAAAAAGATAATTGCTTTTATCCTTGTGTAACAGCAAGGGGTTTCTAATATACCATTTTAAACTGTGTGAGCTCAGTGTTTTTAACATGATTTGTGGCATCAGATCGATTGATTTAACGAACCAAAAAAAAATGTGGAGATAGATGTGATTTTCAAGTAGCAAGATGTAATGCTCTAGAAAAGATTATTCAATAGTTTGCTCTGCCTGGAGTGTGTTTTTGGACCATTAAATCAAATATAGGTGCTGTGGCTGATTTGAACACGCACTTTCTGCCAGTTGGTAAATGTTTCTGTGCATACTATTGGCCTCTTTTTTTCCATGTTAGCTTCCTCCTTGTCTGCTTTTCTGTCTGTGTCCCAGGAAGAGGAGTAGCATATAGGTGTACTATAATAGAAATATTGCTCTGGAGGCTAACAGGCTCAAATCATGATGTGGGTGAAATCTGAACCTAATTTTTCATAAAATGTTATGGGCTATATTAATAAAAATGCAAATGTTTGTACCTCTGGTATATATAACTTACTGCAAAATGAATAAAAATTCATCCATCCACTGTAATTTTTACAAACCCATTATTTGCCTCTGGTAATGGCTCATTCTGATTTCATTCTACATTATAAGAGGGAGTGGGGACAAAAATATCATTTCTCACACCATACATGAGACCATAAGGATTGTAATGTTCTATTTCTCACTAATGTTATGTTCTATTGCTGTGTGAAAGCCATGCAGCCATGAAAAGCATAGCATTTGTGTAAATATACAATTACAAACCTCGACTGAATAGCAACTAAGTTATTTTCAAAACCAGGAAAGGACTAGGAAATGGACAGACAGAAGGAATTGAGGTAATAAAGTACGGATTCACTTTATTGTCACCAGTGGTATATAGGAGTTTGGGACCTGTTAATGAAACACAAGATGAAAGGACATAATTTCTCAGTTGACAGATTAGTTCTCTTTTATTTCTGAATTGCTTTAATTTCTTTTTTGTTCAGAAGAAAGCCTTGTGCCGTATGACTGTTTTAACTTATCTATATTTTCTGCAAACACAAGATTAGCATGCAAGAAATCATGCAAATTTCTCTGCTTTGCAATCCTTGGATGAAGTCCTTCAATTTTATTCTCCCTGTTAGTAATGCTATGCTCTCATTTATTTATTTAGTGCTATATACCTTTTCAAAAAGGTCCCTAAAGTAAGACTTCCTACTTTTCCCAATATATGCTTTATATTTCCATTTAATCTTTGTAACACTTGCATTTATGTACAGTTTCTGCATATGTTGTAGCGCACATCTCAGTACTGGATTCAATCCTGCATCCTCACACCTTTTCCAGCGAATTTCCATGGGAAATCTGTAATTTTCTCTAGTGAGAAAAAATAAAATATGCAAAGCTGACAACAAAAAAGACTCCTTCCTTTCTGGGACACTGCCAGTCTTCCTAAAGTTGAAGGACCCCATCCAGGTCCTAGGTTGGGTGTCTCCTCTCTTTCATTTTCTGATATTGCTGCTGCAGTGTCCTGGCACCACCATGTCCTTCTCTGCAGCTGTTTCCTTTTAGATGTGGAAGTGGGGGGCTGTTTGCAGGCTTTTGATGTCCCTTCAAGCTGTCACAATAATTCAATCTTCTGGAGCTGGTGCTGAGTACCAGCATGCCATTCTTAGCAGCACTACCGATTATCTTCCATGAAATAATAGCTACTTTTTCAAAATATAACTCCTGAATATAACTGGAATGTAATTTACAGTGTTTATAAAGGAGGTGTTTTAAACGATAGAGCTGTCATTTATGTAAAACCAAACCTTCTACGTTATCTTACCAGTTACTCCAGTTAGTGAGATGTGTATTCTGATGGATAGGATATACCTAATACTGTATCTATTAAGTCCCAAGTACCATTCTATTGATATTTAACTGGGGAGGATTTGAGACGCTTACTCCTGTACACCTCAAATATTTCCTTGAGTGTGCATTAAATGAGACTGACCACTTCTGAGTGTGGCTCCACACTGTGGAAATTAAACTCATAACTTTATTTCAAGTTTTGGAATTTTAAGTCTCTAACTAGCCTCGAGATGTAGCTAATTTTTTCTTTATATTTCTATTTCATCTGAAGAATTCTCTTTGTTTCAGTGTTCATGGTAACCTGCTAAATTAGCTGTTCTTATATGTAGTTTTGTTTCTCGATCGATCTTAGCTTTCATTGATTTGCTTATTTGTGGTAACCTTTATTGAGGTATTTTTATGCACCTCTTTGCGCACAAAGTATACACCGAACACAAAGTATACACCGAATCTTCCTCTTCTCTTTAAGTTGATACTGGTGAAAAATTCCTGAATTTCTTAATGAGTGCCTTCAAAATATTGATATTCACAGACTTTTGAATATCACTGAAACTCTTTTGTAAATTAATGAAGCACCCCATCTCTTCATTTTTAGAACATATGGAACAAGAGTTCATATTTTTTCTTTAGAATCAGACTTCAAACAGCAGGATGAAAACATATATTTTGTTCATTAGCTCATTTTCAAATAGGAAATTCCCCGGACTTTTCCCTTCCAGCAATACCAGAATTACAGGCATTAAAAAAAAAAAAAAGTTTTTTTTAGCCTGGGTTTGAAGATTTTTCTCTATAGTGAACATATTTTTTTGAACTGCTGTGCCGCCCTTTCCATTTTTTTAATATATTCACTTCAAAGCTTTGCTGCTTAGTGTGTGAAATTCATCTATCTTCTGGCAAAATCCAGGCTTTCAATTTTGACAGCTTATTCACTGTGTTTATTATTTTCTGTATGAAAAAAGATCTCTTCCTACTACCCTTTTGCATCATATTTACTTTCCTTTTTTTTATTATTAAATCATTACTGCGTCCACTCCTATATTCTACTTTAAAATATGTCTCCAAATTATCAGAATTTTTTCAGCCATGCATCTACAGTTTATATGCAATATCCAAGATTTCTAGTGGAATACATTATTCTCCAACATATGTATAGATAGGCACTGTGAAGGATCTTACATAGATTCAAATGTATTTCACAGAATCACAGGGTCACAAGATCACAGAATGGGTGAGGTTTGAAGGGACCACACTGGGTCATCTGGTCCAACACCTTTGCTCAAGCAGGATCATCCTAGAGCACAGGGTACAGGATTGTGTTCAGATGGTTCTTGAATATCTCCAGAGAGGAGTCTCCACAGTGTCTCTGGGCAATCAGCTACCGTGCAGGGTCACCCACACAGTAAAGAAATTCTTCATCATGTCCAGGTAGAACTTCTAGTGCATCAGTTTCTGCCCATTGCCTCTTGTCACCGCTGAGGAGCCCCATTCTTTTGATGAGGTCTCCTTCCACTTGTCTCCAGGCTGAACAGGCCCAGCTCCCTCAGCCTTTCCTCACAAGAGAGCTGCTCCAGTCCCTAAATCATCTTTGTTGCCNTCCACTGGACCTGCTCCAGGAGCTCCATGTCTCTCCTCTCCTGAGGAGCCCAGAACTGGTCACAGCACTCCTGATGTGCCTCACCAGGGCTGAGCAGAGGGGCAGGATCACCTCCCTCAGCCTGCTGGCAAAGCCCTTCCTAAAGCCCCCAGGATCACATTGGTGTTCTTGGCCACCAGGACACTCTACTGGCTCATGGACAGTTTGGTGTCCACCAGAACCCTAAGATCCTTCCCTGTACAGCTTCTTTCCAGAAGATCTGTCCCCAGCCTGTGCTGGTGCAGGGGGCTATTCCTCCCCAGGTGCAGGACCCTGTAGTTGCCTTCACTGAATTTCAGAGGGTTCCCAACTCTCCAAGGTCCTTCATAATCATGACTAGAAAACTTACTTACAACAGCTACATTAGACCATGTTCCTTGAAATTAGATTTTAGGAATCACTTCAGAGACTGAAAATGCTGGAACTTTACCCTTAGTCAGTTATCGTTTCATTCAGTTCTACTCTTTAGACTGCAGTGAGTTGCAAGTAAACTTCAGACATGATCTCTCCTAAATTTTTACCCTTCTGGTTAACTTTATAGAAACACAATTAAAAGCTTTATGTTGCCTTTTGGATGTAAAGTAATGAATTAGCCTGTTTTGGGTCTGGTGTAGTTGTTGTGTTTATTTTTGGTTGTGTTGGTTTGGTTTGTCTGTTTTTTCGAGGGATTGGTTTTCTTTGAATACAGCTATATAGGAAATGAAGATAGGTCAGCTAGGGAGTCCATTAAACTATGCCAGCATTTCCATTAAAAGATCTCAAATAGATAAGACAATGGACTAAATTTCGTTTAGTGAGAAGTAATTTTTCATATGAGAGAGAGAGGGGGTTTTACCAATTCCATGGAAATTAATTTTTTGGTATAATTAAACTGAATATTAGACACAGTCTCAAGCTTAATATTGTGAAACTTATATATATAGAAATATTGTATATGTTTGTAATTCTCTCTTGCTTTATTAACACATTTGGTTCTTAGGTGTTTATTCTTCAGAGTTTTGTTCCAACATGAGAGTTAAAGACTAGTTCTCATTAAACTGCCATGAGATTATGGTACTTACTTTCTGAAAATCTTATGAACTCTTTTTACTTTGATTTTCTTCCCTGGTCTTTTTAAATAGAGCAATACTAGCAATTTACGGTCTTGTGTTGTCCTGTGTAGAGACTAAGGTTAACACTTGGACTACAGATCAAAAATGGCTATTTCTTTTGTTTTTCATTATCTTGTTCTCTTTTTTTCTTGGTAGGATGCATTTTGGAAGAAGTATTTACGCTACTGAGAGCTGCAGTATTCTGTAAAATCTATATTGAAACCCATGTCTTCATCATTATCTCACTCAAAGTATTCTTATAATCACAAATGTAGCAGGGTTTCTGTTTTTGCAAAGATGAATAAATTAATCTCAAGTGGTCCTTTATCTAAGGTGAAAAAAACGCCTCATTTTTTTTCAAGTGTAAAATAATAATCTCTATTCTGATTACCAGAAAACTGATTAATTGCTATTAAATATGTGCCATCTGAAAAATCATAAATATTCAAAGTGCAGTTACCTTTTAGGTGTGTTTAAGGAAAGAAATCACCATCATGTCCAAATGTATATCTTCTCCATATAACTCATAATACCAAACTAAATTAAAATATAAAAAATCTTATCATCTTTTTAACTTTGGTACTATTTTTCAAATTCCTCCAGTACTCAGTAGTTTCATCATGGGCCCAGGGGAACATAACTGCTGTATTTACAGAAACAGCTGCTTTAGTACATTGAGATAATTCATTGGAAGGCTTCCACTACAGGACAGGGAGTTTGAATTACAGTTGTAGTCAGTACCATTGAGTTAATAGATATGATTATTTTGGTCAATAGTGTCCTGCTCCTCTTGCTTTGTAAAACAAAGTGTGCATTTCTTCGGGTAGCAAGGAGTGAGTTGGACTTTGAGTCCTAGACTGCATACGCCTTTGTATGACGAGTCCTCATGTACAGAGACAACAGTTCTTCCTGAGGTAAACTACTTAATTTCTTACTCTGATATTCTGGCATTTTAAACCATAGCAGCTGATGCAAATATAAGCACTAACAGCAATATGTGGTGTCTGTCTACCTGTAAAACCTGTAATATATTATTTTTTCCATTTATTACCTCCTACCGTTGTAATCAGAAGAATATTGGTTAGAATGCTAGTCACTCCATTGTAGAAATATATTATTTTTATATTTTGGTAAAAACATGCTTCAGGGTACATTTATGCACTGATGTTTGGCAACTAAGAATGTATAATAAATATGTATTAATTGTATATTTCTTCAGCATTTCTATTTCAACTTTAACATCCAGTTTTATCTTTATGAAAATACTTACACAGCAAATTAAGAGACTGGTTCCTTTCTTGTCCAGTACTGTACATCAGTCTGTGTTCTGGCAGTAAGGGATAACACAGACTGTAATGTATGGGATAGATGGCTTTTATTAAAAGTGCAAGCAATACACAGCATAACTGGAAGAATGCTTTTTGGTGCATTCTCTCTCATCTTGATTTTTATCAGGGTATGAGTTTCCTTAGATGTTAAAAACCTTCAAGTTTCTCTCCCTCTTCCTCCCTCTCAGCTAGGGTCTGTACCCTGTTTGCTATCAAGTCACATCATCTAAATATCATGGTGGAAAGAAGGATGTGGTCTGCTAGGTGCATCACTATCTTGAAATGCTAGTGCCTCCAAGAGAGCCTACTACTCTGACAACAGAGAAGAATTAGTACTGAAGTAAAAAATCAAACAGATGTAAGTGTGAAATACTTTTTTTTAACCTCAATTCCAAAGGTGTTTTTTTTTCCTTTTATGACTAGGAACCAGATGCATTTATTGCAGTAAGCGATAACTCTACCTCTAAGTGTTATAGCAGAATATAATATATTTTTGTATTATGCATGCCTGCATAAGGGTCTAGTCAAATAGAAGATTATTAAATTTGGGGTTTATGTCAGCAGTATTCATGCACCTTCTGTAAATATTTTTCACTTAGACATTTCCTTTACACTTATAAAGAAATATCAGTTACTGAATCCATGGATTTATTGATTACTTCTGGAGATGAACAGAGAGTTACCTTTGTGTCAATAATGATTATTTTATGGTTTGCCATGTTTGTAATTTCAAAATAAATAATGCGATGTATTTTGTTCTCTGACAGGAATAATTAACTACCTCTGCAAAATGTTTCCATAGCACATATCTGCCAGTGATTTAGATTGTTTGTGTACTCATGCTACAACCGACAAGGGTGAGAGAGAAGACATCTGTCATCTAATTTATTTTTCACTGCATTATGTATAAAAAGTAAGTGCTGGTTATGCATTAATGTTAGTGAGATAGAACATTTCTTTGCATATTTTTTCTGCTTCTAAACTGCCACTTTTATAGCCTTATGGTTAGAAAATAAATGAATGCCTTCTATGCCTTCTGTTGCCTGTAGTACAAATTTCAGAGCTCTGTTAGAGGGAAAGATCTACTAGGACCATGTTCAATGAATCTACTCTCTGATGGATAGATTTGTCTTATTTGTAGTGAGTGTAGAATGAAAAGGACTTTTTTTATTCACTTCTCATAGGGAAGTAGCTAATATGTTGTCCTGTCTTCCAGTCTGTAAATATTAATCCCAGCATTTCTGTCTGACAGGTGCCTACCTCCTCAGGCATTGACTGGGTAAGCACTGGTCTTTGAAAAATGAGTTACTGTTTCCATATGAATTATTTCCCTCAATAAAATTAGCACTATATGAATAAAATTGCTCTTACCTTTATGTTCTGTGAAGTTTGACAATACTTCAAGACAATCCTTCAGATTGATTTTAATGCGTTCCTCTCAATTTCAGTCTGTTTTTCAGACTGTTTTTCCATTTCAGATAGCAGTCAGGTCTGCTGTTTTTGTCCTTGGCTTCATGAAAGAGAACATGCACACAGAAAGTCTTCGCTTCTTTCTCTTTGAGCCTTGAAAGTTACCTGGCTTTAATTGCTCTGTAACAAAATAAGCAGTGAACTTTTAAAGCCACACGGATAATAGGAACATTCCATGGTATTTGCAAGATCTTTTGTTTCTTTTTATCTTACTACATTTCTAATTATGCTTTTTATTTATATTACAGAAGTGGTGAAGAATTCCAATTAGGAATGGGCCCCTTCTGTATTAATGTTCAATAGAAAAAGGATTGTGCCATCCCCTGAGGAATTTGTAGTTTGATTTAATTCACAAAACTGACTTAATTTAATAATTTGAAAGAATAAGTGGTATAAAGGAAGTCTGTTATATCAGCCTGTGTGATTTTAGCTGTGGTATTTTATGCTTTACTTTGATATCCAGCTTTTAAAATCAGATGGCCAAGCTGTGAGCCTCACTTTGGTTATTTTTACCCACCCTAACCTCCCCTCTCCAGAAAATTTAGTCCTTGAAGTTAGAGACAAAAGCTTGAAACAGTGAGTTTTCCAGGCTGAAGTGAATAATAGAAAGAACAGTTTGAAAACTATTTAATGAGATTTGGGCCTTTTCAATTTTTAATTTTTATGGCTTTCAGTAAAGAGAAAAATTCCTAGCTCAAGTTGGTTAAGCAGAGTTATACAATACTGAGTAGCCTAAATACAGGGTGTTTTGCATTTATATTTCCAGGACAGTTTAAAAAGTGAGTCAATTTAAATACAGAAGACTGGTATCCAGACTGTCAATACTTTTAAACATTATTCATGTGTCATCACTAGTTCATTCTCTTTAAAAAGGGTTTCACTGAAGTCCTACTCATGCTTTTGAAGTGCCACAACTACAGTGGATCAGGAAAACCTCACGAGCAACAGGAACGGATACAGAATACAGAACAGATACAGAAATCTTAATTCTGTGGCAAAACGATTTTATAATTTCCCTGAAATTACTGGAGCCTTGTGTCAATTTTTCTCCTGATGCCCTAGGACACACAGTGAGCAGTGGAGCCAGAGCCATGTCTCCAAACATATCCAGATGCTAAAACATCTTGTCAAAACATCTGATGGTGAAGTGTTTTCAATCTAAGTATTCATAAATTATATTGTACTATGCACAGAAAATAAATAAAAAATTCACAGTCACTGATATGTTTTCTTTCTTTGTTGTTGTTTTTGGGTTTTTTTGGGGTTTTTTTGTCTAGATAGATGATGAATGGTACTATGGTACTATTCTGTTAGGGAACAGAAACCATGCTATTTTCATTTAGCACAGTGATTTTTTTCAGATTTTATGCTAAAAATTTTATACTACAATATCATTATAATAGGACAGGTGATTTTTTTCAGGCTAACTGAATGAAGACAACTCATTTATTTGAATCTTCCTATTTGCATATCTATTTTCAAAAATCTGTTTATGTCAAAAAACAACATCATTGACATAACCACAAAGGATACTATTATTACAATTAATATCTGTATTACCAAAACCTCAGTTATAGACCAGACCCCTGTGGATCTAATTTTTCTGTGAGTTAGAAATGAAATATATAACCAAGACAACACAAGTATGAAGATTGTCAGGAAAACACAAAGATTCAATTAACAGCTGTAAATCAGCTTAAAGTGCAGTGCCAATGGACATCTTTGCCTTTCCACGCTCTTTTTTTATGTGACAACATTTAAATAAATCCTATTAACATTTTACAACAAAAGTGACCTTTCGTAATAAGAAAAGAGACTTTCTGATAATAATAAATGTTTTCTTAATCTGAATAATAAGATGAATATTGAGCTCCCAAGAAACTATGATAAGTTATGGAGATACCTCCTACCAAGATGTCCCTAGACCAAATGGCAAAGTTTTTCTGCAAATCTCTGCCTCTCCATTTAAAGGATTTAGCCTCCCACTAATCCAGTATAGACCATATGTGGCTTTTTTTTTGACCAATAATATAGGCTAACTATAATTTAAAAAGGGGTCACAAGGACAGATACACAACATAGTGTATTAGAAAGTACACAAGCAAATTTACTGCATCTGTTGTATATCTTAATTTATGTTTTGTGCTACTCAGCAACCTGGCTCTGTCTTTTTTGGTATGAAACAAGATTCCAGTTCCCACCTATATGTCTTAAATAGGCTATTGAACACTTTTGATGGAATACAACCATAGAATTACTGTACAGTCAACATAATCATTCAGTTATCCCCTGCAATGTTATTTACCCCTCTTTTTTTCTTTGAGACAGAAACAGGTGGGGTACCAGTGAAAGTGAAGAAGAAACAGATGAAGAAATATTCACTAGAAAAAGAGGTGCAAAGTTGCAAAGTAGACTACCGAATTATCTTATTCAGTACGACTCCTAAATTATTGATTTTTAACCTCTTTTTTGTTTGTCTTAAGTCTTTAGAACTATTCATATAACCTGTTAGTCTGTGTTGAGAGACTTCACAAAATTATACTGCATGGGATTTTTTTTTTTTTTTTTAAGAGAGAGATAACATTTACATTTCCTTGAAAGTTGATAGTTTTTACTTTATCACTAGCTTTTGTCCTTTAGAATATGCTCTAGTTTTATGTCTCTCCTTCCCCCTTTCTTTATCTCAGGTTTATATCTTCTAATTTATGGATCAAATGTTATTTGCCAGCCTATCACTGAAAATCTTTCATGAGCTGGTCTGGATTTACACTGAGGAAAAGGAAGGAAAATTTGCTTCATGCCTCTTATTTGGTGTAATCTCTTTTCCCTCTAAAATACTGCATCTCTAAACATGGAATAGATACAAAACCCCCTGGAGCTAATACAAAAGCTCTTGTCCATGGCATCTGTTTTCAGCCAGAATCTCTTGCTGAATTCCTTCTTCCTTGACTGGTGACTTTTGCCAGATCCACCTCTATTATTTTTGTTTCAACCCTTCCCAGAAGGATTTATCTTCTTAATTCTTTTGTTGCATGTCTTCTTGCTCTTGTCCATGGATTACATGTTTTCTGTCAGCTAACTGAATCAAAAAATGGGACAATTAAACAATTACTCGGAAAGTCAAATGCATTTTTCTCCTAATCCTTAAGATCAGACACTCAGTAAACACCAATTGCAAAAAGAGGGTATGTAATTTTAAATATAATTAATATGTTAATTGAATTTATTTAATTACAGTAATTTCACTGTTATAAGCCACACCATTTTGACTAAAGTTTTGGTCTGTACCCGGAAGTGCAGCTTGTACTCTGGAGCAGCCAATATATGAACAATTTTCAGAAATTTTCCAACCCGGAAGTGAGATCCTGCAGCAGCTCTGAGCTGAACCGGAGCCCGCGTGGACCTGGTGATGGGGCGGCGGTGCCAATCTGAGCCCAAGATATTTCTCTGTATTTTTTTCAGTGTTTTTATTCTTGTGCGGCTGCGCAGCTGAGAAGCTGAGTAGCTCTCCACCCACCCGAGTGGCTCCCCACCCGCTTGCCTGAGCGGCTCCCTGCCCGCCTGCACGGTTGAGCAGATCTCCACCCGCCCGCCCGCGTGGCTGAGCAGCTGAGCGGCTCCCTGCCCACCCATGCAGCTGAGCGGCTCTCCGCCTGCCTGCGTGGCTGAGAGGCTGAGCGGCTCTCCGCCCACCTGTGCGTTTGTGCGGCTACCCTGCTCCCCTCCTGCCCGAGCGGCTGTCTGGCTGAGCGGCTGTTTAAAGGCAACGTGGATCTGTTGGAAATGCTTTCAAAATGACCACACTATTGTTCGTATATTTTTCCACTCGTAAATAAAGCAGGGTACGCTGCCGCAGCTATTGTCTGTATCTTTTTTTGCTTGGAAATAATGTTTCCAAGGTCGGCACCTGCCAGTAAACCCTGCGATCTCACGATTCTATTACTAATTGGCAACTTTGGGAAAGTTTGCTGAAAATGAAAGTGCGGCTTATAATCAGGTGCGGTTTATATATTGACGAAGACCTAAATGTTGCTGACATCCGGACGTGTGGCTTACAATCAGGTACGGCTTATAATTGTGAAATGACTGTATTTTAAAAATTCATGAACTGACCATTCTCACAGCATTGTTAAACATGTACTTTATTGCAGCTAAATGCTTCTTTACCTAATAGAAAAATAATATACATGATATAGGACTCACAGAAAGTTTTATATCCAGTGAGATCAGCACAGAAAGGAACAATTTTCTGCCCTCTAATAAATCTTGCAAGTCTCCACTAGTTATGTGGAAGCGTATTCACTCTGAACAGAATGTGTTACTTTGTACTTGAAGCTGTATTTCACACAAAATAAATTGTGCTGTGTTGGGTGTCTTGCCAGGCCTTTCTGTTGTAGTGAATCTAGGGGCTGCTCTGTGACTCCCTTTCCTGGGGTGAGAGACCGGCAATGCCTGGGTGCCAGCGACTCTCAGTGTCCCAAAAGTCCTGCTGTGCTTCCTGCAGCCTTGAAGATACCCCTAGCAGGAATTTTCTTCTCTTACCCCATTCTCACAAAGTATGAGGAAATGGGAGAAGTGCTGTTTACTGCAAACCTCTCCTGCTGACTAATCTAAAAATTGGATATTAGCCTGTGAATCTGTAGTACTTCCGCTGTCATTTGACACTGAAAACAGCTGTCTGTGAATGTTTATCTCAAAAGAATCTGTAGGTCTTTCAAAAAGATTTTTATTTCCAAAACCTTACATTTTTTTTTTTTCATTATTATTTGGAGTCTTTTTTTTTATTGCTGTTAATCTCATTTAATATTGAATTTCTCTAGATAAATGGATTAAGTTTTTTATGTGCTTCAATTCTGCTAGGATGAGGCTCATTTTGTTGAGGGCCTTTTTTTCGCAAACAGATTAGGCACACTCAGTAGTCATGGAAATGCTTTACCTGTAATTAAAAATTCCCTGCTAAGTCACTTTGTCAGGGTGGAGATGAAAGAATCTCAGTTGAAGCCGTTCATATTTGACCTATCTTGTAACTAGTTATACTATCTAATTAGAACTTGAGGATTAGATTTTGAAATGGAGTCTTTTAATGCAGTTAAATTGCTCCAGGATCTAGGAAAGTAAACCCATGTGACATTTTATTTTAAAACTGCTGTACTGCTTTTCATTAGAACATTGACAAAATTTAGCATATTTTTAGATGGAGTAGTTAATCTACCAGTAACATCTAATTTGTACTAAATACTAGATGCCAGAATTCTTCACATCCTGTAAAGACCATGATTAAGGCTTGTATAATATACTGTAAAAATGACCAAAGATTATTTAATTGTTGAACTTTTGTTAAATGTCTTAAGATGATTAGTCCTCTGTTTTTAAAAGGAAATTTTTACATTGTAAATATAAAAAAATCTGCCCCATAAAATACTCTGTTTTTTCATCAAACACTTTGCATTCTGGGCTATATGGAAAATAAGTTTTAGAACGTCCAGTAAATTTCTTTCCTGTTTTTAATCTACACTTCATATTTTTTAGAGAAGATAGTAATTCTGCTTTCATATCAACAGATGTATGACTTGATCTCTGATTTAAACTACTTTGGAAACAGCAGTATGGTGAAGGAGAGAAGTTCAAACACTGCCCTGGAAATGAGGATATTGTGGGTCCCAGTCGTGGTGCAAGACCTTTGGCTAGCTGGGTAATTTTTTTAGTGTAAGAGTTTTCTATTTGTAAAAAGACTAGAGTAGTATTCACCTACACATGAAATGATTTTTCACTAAGAAAGCACTTGCAAAAGTGAAAATTACTCAATAATTAAAAATAAGCAAGGTTGCTTCTTAAGAGGAGAGGTGACTTTATGGCAGTAAGGAACTTTGTTGTGTAGTGTCTTATTGAAAAAACGGAGAACAGTGTGAAAAACAGATTTTTATTTAACACAAAAAGCAAGCATTCACTCTGTAATTCTCTGTCAGAGCTGGTATCACTTCAAATGCTGAGCTGTCAATAACTGAGACTTCGTCAAAATTCTATCTCCAGGCAAACAGGAGAGAAAAGAGTGCTGATTGAATGAATTTTTTTTTCTTATTTTCTTATTTTCTTTTTTATGTTTAAAAGGGAAAAATACTTGTGCATTTATAATAATGTGGGTGATAGTTTACTTACTAACAGAAAAATTACCAGAAGAAAGAGGAATAGAAGCAGGCAGTTAATAACTTATCACTCTGATCTTATTGGAAGACAAGTTGTAGGAAATTACCATAGTTGTTAGAGATGAGTACTCTGCATATGAGAAATTCTTACATAGAAGTCTGGAATTCACAAAATTACAAAGAAGTCTAGTGAATTTTTAGGCCATCTAGAAAGTATGAAGTGTTTTCTTTCTGAAAAGATAACAAATTTATTATGTTTCAAGTTGTCACAGGAATTTGGCAGCATGTTTTGGTATACCAGCAAAAATACAGCTGAGCTTCTCTGTGTTGTTTCTGCTACTCTGAAGTGGCTTCCCTCTCTGGCGTGGCAAACTAAGACACCTCAGCCACTCAGCTTCTTCATCATTAATTAATCCTAGATTGCGTTAGTATTTTTGAAGGTATTGAGATTGAAGGTCTTAAGGTGCATGTTCTTTCTTTGGGAATTTGAAAGATGACAAATTGTAGGAGGCAGCTCATGCACAGTCACATGTCTGGATAAGCAACCTGACTCTGTCAAGTTAGATCAGGTTTATTGTCTGGGAAAACATTTCTTCCACCATAAAATTGATTTCTAATAAATAGGATAATTTACTAATTTCACAAAGCTAAAGGATAAAGCCAGGAGCCTGAATAGTTCTGTTTAGGAGTTTTCAGCACTTTATCCTGAATTAATTTCTGCTTTAGAAAATATGTCTTTCTTGTTTTGCATTGGCTGTGTTTGTCATTGACAGAGAGATTCATCTGCACTACCTGACCCCACATGACCATCTGTCTGTTTTGGCTGGGCAGTGATGCCTGTAAGCACAGACCTGACCTCAGCTATTGGCAGGTTACAACCAAGGTCATCAAACCAGCTGGAAGCCTTGCAGGAGTCAGGCTGGCTGGTGGAAAACTTTTGAGAGGTCTTTTCCCAGCAGCCCTTCTGTCAGACCACAGGGGCTGTAGGACTGCACCACTAGCAAATTTGGGAATCCTTTGAGTGATGAAAATCATAGTCTAGGTGTGTGGGTTTTTTGTTTTGTTTTTCACAGTAAAAAGTTTTTGACTATTCATTAAGTTACACCTTAAAGCTATTTTTCACAGTCAAACTATCCAGAACCTGGTATCTATACAAATAGCACCTTTCACTGATTAAAATACACAGTTAATAGGAATAAAATTTCCAAAGTATTGATTCATGTTCTTAAGTTTGTGCAATCTCTATTAAGTCTCTAAATTACTTACCATTGTTCTAAAAAACTTTTAACTGTGTAGATATGCTTACAGAAGAATAATGCTCAACTAAAACCCAAGCGTGAACTCTCTTTTTTGTTCTAATTGTTGTGAACTGAAAATGAGATTGTACTAATACTATAGATAATAATGCTGCTTTATGTCACATATTCATTAAAAAGCAGTTTATAAATAACGTATAAATGGTATAAATGGAAGCAATAATTTTAGCCTATATATTTGTGAATGTAGATTTAGTAAAAAATTTTATCTGAACAATTACAATATCTCTGAATTTGTATGTGGCTTTTAATAATTTCTTTATCTTGAATCCTTAGTATCCTTGGAGTGATAATATACTCCCAATCCTCTGGACCAGGATCATTTAATTAAGGAATCGCTCTAATGATCTCCTGGCTGACTACTTCTAAATTGTTTAATTAAAGATTCTGGTTTTAGCACTTTAAAAAGACCATCTTTCCAAAACTGGCCCAAATTACTCTGTGTACTAGCAGTATTTTCAGGCTTAATGATACACTGAATATTTCATTATTGACCAGACTGAGTCCTGAGTGATTTCCTGAGGTCTTCTCAGCTGAAGCTGCTTAGACTTAGCATGTTTATTATTTTGGGTCTCCTGTGCAATTTTTTTCCCCAAAAGAACAAATTAATTCCTCAGTAGCATGGAAGATTTATATCTTTTGGTAGTCCAATGAGAGAGAAAGAACTGGGCTCAAACAACATTCAAAGCAGAAAGAGCTTAAATATAAGAGGAAGAAATTTCTAACGGAAACAGTGAAGCACACAATCTGTAGAATAATCCTAGCAGAAGGAAATTGAAAATCCATCTTTTCTAGTGAGATTAGTTACTTCTGGTCTTTCTATAAGAACTGGTGATATTTTTTTAATTGTGTAAGTCCTTGATGAATTAATTTTTCTGTCCGTTTCCAGGAAGGCTTTTCCATATTCATTTAGCTCTTTAGGATGTCCATATCGATAAATGCAGTAAGTAGTCCTTTATATTCTGGACTTCTGTAGTAATGACTTAGGCAAATATTTTTATTTACAGAACCAGAAGAAACTGCAGAATTTCCCTTCATCTATGCTTGCTTCCAATTTCAAAAGAGTCACTCAGGAGGAATTGTGGATATTTCTGATTACCTTAATTGCCTCTTTGCTTTATTTTGCTGCCATTCTTGCAGTCATTAGGCAAGTAAACAAAACTTGCTGCTCATTTTTAAAAATGAGGTTTCTGTGGTGGATGATCTTAAACAATAGTCTCACCAGATCATGTATATACCACAGCTCATTCTTACAGAACTGAAGAATAGTTAAAGGATGAGAGATGAATACAAAGCCTCCACTACGATGCACTTCAGGATGATGCTGGAGCTCATGGTCACTGCACCCTCTGAGCCTTAGCTGTGACTGTTATCAGGCTCCCTGTGCTCCTCTCCCAGGGAGCTCTGCAAACCCCTGTGCTCTTCCCTTCAGAGCAGAATAGCAATGCTCTCTTGCTGCATGAGCTGACGTCCGATGGGATACTGACAGCACAAAGGTGCTGAGGGCAGTGGAGAGCTCTGTGCCTCTATGAACCACTCCTATCAAACTTCTTCTCAACTTCAAGAACTATTGCTATGAGTAAGAAAATCACCTTTTTCCCACATGAGGTTAAACAAAGTTTTTTAAGTATGTCAAAGAAATTCAGTGTCTGATTTGAACAGAACTTTGCAAAGGGATATCAAAACTCTGGATATGTGGGATGTTACCTGGGAAAAAAAATACTATTTTGTCTTCTGTGGCATTGATACTGGACACATTCTTTATTTGAATAAATTAAAAGTATTAAATGAGATTGTAGATTTTAATATAATTTTTAGTTAAAAGAAGCATTCAGATTTATTTTGCTGTAGAAAAAGCCTGCTGCAAGATATTTGTTTCTTTAAAAAATAGAACTTTTGTTATGACTATGACTGATGTTATTTCTTTTTGCCTTTTTAAGGGGGTGGAAGTGGTTTTATAAACCAAAATTCTCAGTTGCATTATGCATTGATTTTTTTTTCCTCCTGTCATCATGTGACCTGAGACAAAAACAAAGATGAGTTCTATTCTTCTCCTGGAGAGAAGTCAGAGTAGTGTGGATGTAGGATTCACAGGAATGAGCTCCATGCACAGGGGACCAACGTGTCAAAGTGTGTGTGAAGAGTGAAGAATGCAGAAGTCAAATCAGATAAAACATCATCATCACAGAGAGAAAAATATCATGGACTCCAGAAAAACATATTATCTCAATATTCTTTGTGGAAAACAATCCCCAGAGTAAAGTACACCACTAGTCTCCCTCACAGTGTGAAATATTTAGCTCTGCACTTTTGAACCTAATAGCAATGGTGCTATTTTATGCTCCATAAAGCATGCTCCACTCTGGTAACCTCTTGCACTTAATTTTATGAAATATTTCCTTCTCTTATCTCTGGTCTATCTTCTTCTCCCAAGATCTCTGTAAGGGCTGCAAAAGTCTCATTAATTTCAAGCCATTTATTCCCCAGTCCTTTGGCTGCAGGTTTCCAAGTAATGCAGGAACAGACAATTAAGTGTTTAGGAAAATACATGAGCCTCTTTCAAATTCTGTGGGGGAAGAGGGAAAGAATAAAGAGGATTAGAAATCCATGGAGGAAGCTAAGAGAATGGATCCTTTATTTTGCCAAGGATACACCTCTGCATGAAAGATGTCGTTCTTGAATATTGTACATCTTCTAAAGTGTTTTCTCTTAAGTCAGCAGAGTCATCAAGCTATTGCCCCCTGTTTGATACCTCCTTTCAGCAGGACCTGCCATCTTGACCCTCCAAAGCTTTTAGGAAATGAAACAGGATGAGGCTCTGGCCGCTCTCTGCCTGGGGCTGCCAGTTGTCTGCAGCTCTCATGTCTAGAGGCAATATTTCCTCACAGCTGGAAGAACACAACTAGAAGAAACAACCTAGTTCTGCTGAACGGCAGATAACTCATTGGTCCTTATTCTCTTATGATGTGTGTATGTTCAGTACAGTACAATAGATCTAGGAGAAAGCCTTATTACAAGTTGCAAATAGTTATTTTGCATTCAGGAGCTTATCAAGAGGTTTCTCAGTAGCATGTAGGAGCAGGATAACAAGGGAACAGTTATTATATTCCATCTAAGATGGACTCACAAGCATTTTTTTCAGCTAACCTATTGTTTTCTAGTTCACATGTGCTGTGCACATTCTTCAGGGAGGATTATTTCTTGGCCCTGCTGATGTCAGTGAACCTACAGCAGCAAAAGTTGGCTAAGCTGTTTTTCCACATTTAGACTCCAAGCCCCTGAGAATTATGAGGTTCTCATTTCTGTGTTGCTTATGAAAGCAAAAAAATGCCTTCAATAATGTACAATCTGTC
>PYHW01010620.1:2457838-2490721 GCA_013186435.1 Turdus rufiventris | reverse complement strand
GTCAGAGTACAACCTGACACCCCATCAGGCAGGGTGTTGGTAGCAGTCCCATTAAATGGTGGCTGCATCCTCTTGCAGTGACAGATGGGATTCAGTTGAAGCAATGCTCCTGTAGAAGGTGCAGTTTCCCTCGGAGGTCTAGTGGTGATGTGGAGGAGTCCCGTTTCCCTCTGGAGTCCAGTGGAGAAAGGGGCTACCTTGGTGTCCCAAAACGTCTGTTTCTATCTTGGTAAGAAATGTCGGGCTCTTCCCCTTGGCTGGAGCAACTTCCAATGGGATGCAGTAATTTTATCAGTCACAGAGTGGGACTCAATGGGCCGCTAGCAGAAAATGACTCGCTGGAGGAAGGCTGGGATGTGAAAAGATAAAGAACAATGTCCCTGGTTTCAATTGATGGCCCATTAGCAGAATATCTCCTGCAGAGATAAGGATCACTGCCCCCACTCTCCACAGATGGTGATAGAATAGATACCTTTTATCACACTCTGTATTGTAACCTGTTGCGGGTTGGGGGAGTTTTTTACTCTTTCCCTCTGTGGAGGAATTTTTCCCATTATTATGTTAATCTGGCTGGGCGGCTCCCCTTTAGCTGTTAAGTGCTCAAGACAAAGGGATGGCTGGGCTGGCTTGATGGCTCGATTGTGGAGGGTGGTTTGAGGGGTGGGGGGTGGATGGTTGGGGGCTACTTTTTCCATCCAGGGGTGGGAGGGCACTTGCGCTTGCGGGCCCGAATTTGGAGGAGAGAACTTCTTGCTCCGTGGTGCGATCAGGCCCTGCACTCCGACACTGCTACAGCTTCCTGCTTCTGAGAACAGCACTGAGAACTGGGATGCAAACGGTGAGCGGAGGTTTCTTTTCCTTCACCCATCTCTCACCGGGGACGGCCCTGCCGCGGCCACCTGCCTGTTCCTGCAGTTCCCGTGACTGAGAAAAAAAGTCACTCTGGCCCCGCTTCACCGGGACCGTGTGGCCTGAGTGGACAAAAGGACTGAGACTGAGTTTCATTCTGTTTTGTCACTGATCTGTTAATAGCTGATGTTGTTCTTCTTTGTCTTGTAGATATATCAGTAAAGAACTGTTGTTCCAAAACCCATACCTTTTGCCTGAGAGTTCCTTAATTTCGAAATTATAGTAAACTGGAAGGGAGAGAATTTTTTCACTATCCATTTTGGGAAAAAACTCTTGTCTTTTTCTTTTTATGGCAATACTGTCCCTTAAACCAGGACATAACCCAAGACAGTTGCCAACACCCGTACATGCGGCTTATAATCACGTGCGGCTTATATATGGACAAAGTTGCTGACACCCAGGAGTGTGGCTTATAATCAGGAGTGGCTTATAATCATGAAATTACTGTATATGCCTTAATTTTAAAAATCTATTTATGCTTTTTAAATATCCTTAATATCCCACATTTTTTTCTTCTTAACTCTGTACTGGAATTATACCTTATCATTCAGAATTCTACCTAAAAAGCAAATTTTCAAAAGTGGGATCACACCCATGATTATTTTCTGAGATCCCTTTACTGATTTTTTTCACTCTAAAATGTAGAAATGTCCATCTGAATTGGTGACAGAACCACAGTGCCACATGGATTCCTCCAATTATATTTGTGGAAAACTATCACATTTCTGTTTGATTAAAATATACTTTAAAGAAAGAAAATCAGTTTTAAAATGAAGTTGTCAAGAAATGGAGAACTATTCTTTACCTCAGTAATTTATTTTGGGAGTTGACCCACTAGCCACTCTCATAAAGACAGATGTGTGCCTTTGTTTTTAATATAAATCTGCATGGATTTAGTGCCCAGACTTTTAAAGCAGGTCTTTTTTCTATTAAAGTAATATATTTTTATTGCTTAAAAGGATGGTATTGTATTTTCTTTGATGTATTCCAATACTTTGATTAAATAATATCTCAGGCTTCTCTTTTGGTGAAGTAAATTGGTTTGCCTCCTTAGTTGTCTTCTTCTTGCATTTCTACCTCAGTTAAGATTTGGGGTTCTTTGGTTCTCTTCAGTCTGTCGGTCTCCCTTTTACATTGCAGATGTCTCAATGAGCTGTAGTGCTCTAATTTTATTTTCACTGGTGATCATGCAGATACATAATGCCCAATTATTTCCAAATCATTTGCTGTTCACATTAGTTTCCTGGGAGTTTTTGGTTGTCAGTCCTTACGGAAATATTGCCACTTTCATATAAATTACTTGCTTTAGGCATATAAATTTGAAAATACCAGTATTTCCTCCAAGAAATTCATCCAAAAAAGAGAGCTTGATGAAGTGAGAATTTAGTGTGCCCTGGGGCATCTATTGACTTTAATGAGGCATTATACAACTCAAATACCTTCCCATGTGGGAATCCATGAATCAAATTTGAAAATATTCAGGATCTGTAATGAGAAAAAAATAAGGGCAAGAAAAGAGAAATATGCTGAAAAAAAATCATCCTCAGGGGAGACTATGATTCTTCTAGATTCAAGATTTGATTTTTATTTTATTTTATTTTATTTTATTTTATTTTATTTTATTTTATTTTATTTTATTTTATTTTATTTTATTTTATTTTATTTTTTACTTTTTATTTTCTAATTTTATTTTTAAGTTTTATTTTAAATATTTATTTTAATTTTAAACTTATTTGCTTCTATTTTTTAAGGTTTCATTTTACTTGTGTCTGAATAGTAAACACTAGGCTGGTAAACTGTAGCAAGAAACAGTACAGTGGAACTGGAGGACAAGTCCTATCCCAAAATTATAAGGGGATACTTGATACTTTTCCCATTGATTTAATTTTTTAAGAAGCATATATGTCAGCTAAAGCCAGAGATTAAACAATATCACAGTGTTTTCATTCAGAACTTGTTCATTGGAAACTTTTTTTTAAAAGAGAAAATCAATTAGAAGAGTACTTAATCTATTATTTCCATTTTCAACGCTTTTGGGAAAAAACGTTTGAAAAACAATCATAGATCACATGAAAACTTAAATTAATTTGTTAATAGCTTCAGAACATTTATAAAATCTAAATATGAAAATTGAACAAAAGGTTTCTGATACTGATTTTAAGCTGAAGTTACAGCAATTCATGACCAAAGGCAAGTGAAAGATGGGGGGCAAAAATATGTTATTTTGTCTTTCCTTACGATTCCAAGGTTAGGAATGTTATACGTACATGAGAGCACGAATCAGCAAGGTAGGAAATTGCTTTTTCTCACCAAGATTGCAGTAGTTGCTAAGATTCATTAATTGATAAAAAGCAGGATGAACTATGGTTTCTAGAGAAACTTCTAAAAGCCCAAAGGAACAGCTATTTTGGGGCAATTAATGTATGTGAAGTATGTAAATTTAAAAGAGGCTACTTTTCTTCTGTTCTGCACTGTTATTTTTTTCCCCACTTTATGAAAGTTTCTGAGGCAGGTTACTCAAGTTTGGAGAAAATGAAAAGAAGAAAAGTGTCTAAAATTGTCCCTGAAAACCAAATAACTCTATATTTCTGTGTCAAATCTTTACTGGTGTAAAGAATTATTTGACTTAAAATTAATTATGAAAGCTTAAAATGATTTTGCAATGGTTTTTGTAAAACCCATTGGAAAAATGGTGGAAAAATTTTGCTTTTTCAGAATGACTGCTTCAATATGAAAGTGTCCTCATCTTCTGCTAGTCACAGCTGTCAGCACAAACAATAAGAATTCATTAAAAAAACCTATCTAATGAATAAGGGCTATTAGATTCATCAGGTTCTGACAATAAAGGATGATGTATCTTATGATACTATTATGATTTTTGATAGGACATCACAAAAGTGTGAGATCGTTTCTACAACACATCAGAAGTTACTCTGACCACAGGAGAATATTGAGTTATTCTAGGGCTGGAATTAAGACAGGAAATTATGCTTTTAAATATCAGTAGCAATTTCACGTTAAAAGTCCCAAACCTCTTTGTGTTATTTCACAATAACACATTATTCTGCAATATGTTGCAGCATATTGCAGCAGCATTGCTTTGGGTTTATTAAGCAAAACCATTTTAAGTCCTCAGGTAGACAGGCCTTAAGAATAACAGCTTGTACAGAAGCTTCAGTTTTTTCTGTTCAAAACTACATTTATGTTAGCATAGAGTGAAAACTTGTCACCAAAACTGTCAGTATTTTTTCTGTGCCACTTTTGCAAACATTTACTCATGAGTTTATTTTTAGGTATGCATGTATTTGCTGAAGGTCAAGTGCTCAAGAGCTTGGGAACCTAAGAAATGTTGTTCCAGAATAGAATAATGGTTTGGTGATTTCCATATCCTGTTCTAGTGATGACCAGTGATGGATGTTTCACATCTACTTAATGGTGCAGCAATATATCATGATATATCAGATATGATTTGTCCTCATCCCAGACAACCTTGGCTGAAGAGCACTGAATTGCCAGAATTGCAAATACTAAAGCTGTTATGGGCATTGCTGCTTAATGGTAAATCTTTTGTTCGTGAATCATTCTGCCTCTAATGTGTTTGTCCAGTTTTAGAAAGCTGCTGTTTTCATTACAGTTTCACCAAAGAGTTGGATGCCTCTGAAGCTGAATTCGCTTTGGGAACAGCTGATCGTTCTGGTAATTCATGATTTCCAGTGTGTCCATGGAAATGTATGTCCATACTTCTGAAATCAGGAATAAAAGTACAGAACTGGCTAGATGTTTTTCCATTCAATCAAGTGTATAGTGATTTATATATATTAAAAATCAATTCTAAATAAAAAATAGACTGTAGACACCTGGTATAGTAATCCTATTGTGTTAGTGTTGATGATGTAGCAAACAGAAACTTGAGAAGGACAAACAGTGGGAACTAGATAAGATCTTAACACTGAGAAAAAGAGTGAATAGTTTTCAGCTATTTGTTCATGTTCCTAACAAACATTGGAAGCAGATAACTATTTTCTACAATTAGTAGAAATCCAAATTTATGTTCTAGTTATTGCAAACATGAACAATCCAGTTTGTTGTTCAGCAATATTCCTAGAGAATGATGTGCTCTCTCAACAGTTGTAGTTTGCACTTAGAGGTAGAACAGGGATAGAATCTCAGAAACTTTTGGAGCTGTTGGTCCGCTTTTCTGGGTATATTTGTTTATTTTTTCTGGCAGATATTCATCTGATCAGTTGTGGAAAACTTGTAAAGGTGAAGACTTCAAGGCAATTTATTCAATGCTTTGCTCTCCATTTTTTTTTTTTTTTTTTTTTTTTAATGCACTCTGCCCTGAAATGTAACCTCGATCTTGCTGCATTTTACTTCTATTTTTTATCTTGGAAAGCACAAAATGCTACTTTATCCTTCCTTTAACTTCTACTTCATTATTTGAGACCATTTAGGTTAGATAATAATAAGACATCCTTTACAGTGGTGGTGGTGGTGTTCAGACTTCTCTGGCTGCCCAGAGAAGTTGTGGATGCCCCATTTGAGGGAAGTGTTGAAGTCCAGGTTGGATGGGGTTTTGAGCAACCTGTTTTAGTGGAAGGTGTCCCTGACCACGGCAGGGGGGTTGGAACTACATAATCATTATGTCACTTCCAGCACAAAACTTTCTATGATTTTATGAAAATGAGTTTTCTTTTTTTTTATTCTAACAGTTCTGTATAATTGTGTCTCTCTATGTATTGAAAGTTTTAGTTATCAACTTGATGGATTAACTCTCTTCTAAGCAATAAAAATGAAAAGAGAAAATAAATTTACACTTCAATTACATAATGAAAATATTAGCATGTCTGTCTTAATATAGGGCCTGTTGAATTATCCTGAAGTCCTAAGTGGAGAGAGAAGAGGCAAATGTGTAGGAGACCAACAGATACCAACAGTTCAAGGACTCAGAGGTAAGTTTGTCAGGTAATGAACTGCACATTCATTTGGTTGTTTGAGTGAACTGTAGAATGTTTTTCAAGGTCAGGCAAAATTTCCTTGATGAAGTAAAAATTGTGCTGTGTAAAAACTGATTTTCTTTGGTATCTGGGTTTGATCTAGATCTTTCTCAGAACACTCTACACAGATGTTTTGAAATAAATAATACTAGTTTTCTGTTAGCGACTTCTGGCTTCTAGAGTCCAAAACTGCATCGCAAAAATTCCCCAAGTAAACAAATAAACAAATAAGGAACAATCTGAATCCAATATTTTGTATGTATATTAATTTTACAGATCCGTGAAATGAATTTTAAAGGCAGGTTTCACGAGCGTTTATCTTGCAGTTTAACATATTGGAATACATCTGTTTGAATTCAATACATGTTCTTATATATTTTTCTCAGTGTTTTAGAAAAGTATGAAATACAGCTGAAATTAAAAAGGGTTGGGCTTTTTAAAAATAGAAATCATGACTAAATTCTTGTGGCGTTTTAACTCAAACATTGAGAACTCAAAATCATGAGTTGCACATGATTTTGCCATGATGCACTGTTAAATGATTGTGGTTCCAATTGATTGACTTACATGTGAAGCTCCCAGGAAAGTTGGGAAACTACCCACATGTCAAAAAACAGTCTGTGAGTCTAAATACAATTATATTTTACACAGCATGAAAGTTCTAGTACTGCAAAAATTTGTACTTTTATTTATTCCACTGGTTAACTTAACATAGGTGCTGATGGATCTCTCCGTAACGGTGAAAAGAAATTGCATTCAGTAACAATGTAAAACCAGGCTCTAATCAGTCTGTAATTAATTAGGATGTTCTGCACTCTAAAATATTGGCCTAGGTCAGTATTAACTTAAAGTACATTAACTTCATACACTGATTTTAAACGAACTATGGTGGCATAGAGCAGGCGGGAAATTGGTTTGCCACTGTGACATTGGGAGTCACAGCCCAGAGCCAAATCAGCGTTTAATCAGCTAAACTGTAACTCCAGTGCAGCTTAGGCAGCTCAGCTCTTTCAGACTGATTCACAAAGCCTCTGTCTGGCCACATAGATGTGCCAATAGAGTTACTTTTGGTCACCAACATTAATTAGCTCCCTAAAATCTAGATGTATGTAAATAGCATTTTTAAAGCCAGATATAGCATTTGCTTATTAATCTTACACTAAAGACATTAAATCAATTTTTAAATGTGACTAGACACATTTTCATTTGAAGAAGAGATCGAGTCTTTTTGTGGATAAAAAATGGTTTTCATGGAGTACAACAAAGAATTTGTTTCCATAAAAGTGCTTTATAATTCAGTCTTCAAATGAAACAGATGTCCATTTACACCAACAGGGAATTTGGCTCATATTAAAACTTCCATTGACCCATATTTTGGTGCAAATAGGCTTCATTTACACCTTAAGGGTTTTCTGGACATCATTGTTCTCTGTGAGATCCCAGCCAACAGATATTAAAAAAAGTTCAAGAAATAATGCCCAAAGCAAGTAATTAAAAGAAACACAATGTTCAAACATGATACTTGTCCTTTGTTTTTCTAAGGAAGGACAAGCTGTTAACATTGAGAGAATTCCCTGATAAAGTCAATCAGAATACTAACTTGACAATCTCACTTCTACCACATCCATAATTTATACAACCATGTTGCTGAGTTGAAGCGGGAATGTTTTCCCTTTCCTTAGCCGGTTATAAAATCATGCAAACAGTTATACCAAGGAGGATCAATTTTTACCCCTCCAGCTTTGCATCATTTTGGACCTCTAAATTGATATTAAAATCAGCTTAATTTGTTTCTGTCCTGGACAGCCTGGGACAAGTCTCTTTCTGAAGTGCATATAGGTGTTGCAGGAAGGATGTGTCTATGAACAGCAGTAGATGCCGCTGTAGGGAGTATTGGTAGCCTATCATTTTTTGGTATGAGTGAAGAGTTAGAGGATTTCTATGGATGCCAAAAAATCCTTTAACCTCCTTTAAGTTTGACATTCATAAAAGTGGGTATTCATACACTTTTTATTTCATGGTAGCAGAGATGGCAAATTTTTTGCATTCATGTTTTGTCTTCTGTAAGGTACTTTTGATTTTCTTTACATTTCACCTCTCTGTAAAGTGCTATTGTGACAGCTGACTTGCAGTGTTTTGACATTGTTCCTACCAATTTTTCAGGTGTTTTTCCTAAAGCTTTGCAGCCTCATTTTCCCCCCACTTCTATGTTTAGTACTGTCTTTCAGTTATTTAATTCAAAATGGTCTGTATTGATTCTTTTTCTTCTATTGCCAACGTTCACTTGATCTGTAGTTTGATGGTTATGAACTTCTCCTCTTTGGTCAACTCCTTCATAGCTATAACATGTCTAGACCCCCTTTTCAATTTAATTTTTGCCTCCTTATGATGTTTTTGTATGTAGATTTTAATTCTACTGAGTCAAACATGCATTGAGGGAAGCAGGATTAGGAATCCGTACAATACAACACCATTTCAGTGCAATATGAGCAACTCAGAGTACAAGGAAATCCATGCTACAGCACAGTATTTGCTGAATTTACTGTCTCTGAATTTGACACTAGGTATTTAAAGATGCTGAGAATGCCTATTTATTGGATCTCAATGTCAGCTAAAATGCCAGATTATAAAATATTCAATTTTCATTCATGTCTGCACTAATGAAATGGATTTTCAAGAGAGAGGCTTTCAAAGAACTGAGAATTCATACTTTAAAAAACAATTGCAAGTCATTTTGAAGCAAAGGTTCATACATGGGATGAAGAAAGGGGAGATACAGTTGTGCTGCTAAGGCTGAATTAAAGAACCAATTCAACAGGAATGCCAATGCAGCCTGTTAGGTATGTTTTTCATATAAAATTTCAGAGAGATATTTCACATTCTACTTCATGGCTTCAAATGACTTAACTGTACCATTACAACCTTGTACTAAGAGTAGCTGATGATTCATAAAAATCTCTTAAAAGAATAAATCCTAGAAACTCGTCATATGATGTGGTTTTCAAAGATTTCTTCCAGCTATTAACTGTTGTGTAGTTCAACAATATATATGATTTGTCACCGTATCTAATTATATTAATTATATATAATTATTTTGACACCAGACTTGCTATTTTCATTACCAAGCAAATAATTAATTTGATCTAAGAATTAAAATTGTAAGATGAAAGACAATGACATTAAAGAAAAATAGGAAAAAGATATGGAAATTTAGAAAGAAAGTGATAAGAAAGAAGGAACAGTGGACAAAGAAAAAAATGCAAGGATAGAGAATTAGATCTTGCTTTTCTTTAATAGTTGTATTGTTTTTTAAACCATATTTTTTATGTAGATAACAACAATTCATAGGATGATATAATCATTAAGGTTGGAAAATATCTTTATGATCATATAATCTAATTGTAAATTGTAAATATACCATTGCCATATCCATCACTAAAACATGTCCCTTAAGTGCCAGTTGTTGGCATATCACACACCATTGCTCAAAGAGATTCTGTTTCCTATGGACAACCTGGATAATGTATCTTCATAGATGAACTCCAGGCTGAGTCAACTGGGAAAAGTGTTGATGTTCAACTTCTCTGAATATAAGATATCCAGTTAGCATCAAAGTAAGGCAAAAAATAAGTTTATTATGACATCTATCAAAGATTTTTCTATTCTCAGGCATTTTAACTGCAGTTCCAGAGAAAATACTTCACAACAGCTTTGTAAGCACTAAAGAGACAGATTTTGTCAGAGAACCATTTGAATGCACTTTTAGCACCAATATTTACCAAGAATGACTTGACAGAGTGTGTATAATGGAAATGGCTTATCTGTTTGTGACTCAGGAAGATGAGTCATGCAGTAAGATAGTTATTGCTTTCAGTAATGATGCCACATCAAATTATTCTGACATGTATCCTTTGGTCTTCAGGCTGTAAAGTATGCAGCTGAATGTGATTTCTGATTTTTCCCTACAGCTCTTCAGTTTTTCCTTAGACCACTATCAAAATTAGATTTTTTTTAAAGATGGAAGTATGTATATATATGTTTTCTTCACTTTTATTTTTAATTTTCAACAAAACAATGCAATTTAATGATATAGCTGTTGGTAATAACTTTGTAACACCAATTTTTACATTTAAAGTAATATAGTATGTGTTTGAAACACATTTTTATTGTGTAGATGAGATACATGACAAATTGGTATAAGCTAGTTGGGAATGTTATCTCCCAAGGAGGAAGTGGTGCTTTTACATTTAAAATTCAGGAAAAAGATTAGGATTCTATTCTTGAATTTGGTTATCTACACTGAGGTCTCTAAGATCTACCTCTTCATGAAGTACTGGATTTAGACAATGTGGTCCTCTATTACGAATGACCCTGTTTCTTTGAAACTTGCCAATCTGCCCTCTCATTTCTGCTGATCTAGGCCTAGGACAGTATGAAACCTTATTCTTCATAAGGTGCTTCCCTCCTTTTTGGATTTGATAAAGGAGCCTGAAAACCTGCCATGGCACCCAGTCATAAGCTGAAACCTTGCAAGAAATAGCAACAGGCATGGCTGCCTATTTTACAGGCCTACTACACACCTAAACATTTGGCAGAGAGAGGTGAGCTCCTAAAAAATGCCCTTTGCCTTGTTCTTTAGAAGTGACTGCTTCTAATGGTGGCTTTTACATGGAGCTAGGTTTTGGCAGTCATGCAGTAAGCAACATGCTTCATTGATTGCTGCCTGAAGTCTGGGCTACAGAGATTTTGAAAAAGATCAGAAAGAAAAGGATAATCCAAGGAGAGAATCTCTAGTTCTGTGTCAACAGCTTGTTTTGCTTCTACACAACCTTGCTGTAGTGAATGAATGAAAAATTTTTAATCACATTTATCAGCAGTATTTGCTGGTAACCAACAGGAAGTGGTGAGAAGTGTAAGGAATTGCATTTGACATGATGTTGTGAGATGTCTGTGGCTGATTGGGAACTTGGAACATTTTCTGGCAATGGATAGGAAACAACTACTAAACGCATGCAGCCTGGGAGATTGGATCCCCTGAACTCCTGCTATGTTCAACCTGCCTCAGTTACAAACACCCAGAGGGAAGTAATCCCTGACACTTAAAAGTCACATTGTCACAGTGGGTTGCCTAAGGTAGTGTAATGCTGAAATTAATTTCACAGAATAAATCCTCGTTAATAACACGGCTGTAGTGAAAGTTTTCATGGGGAACTGACATGATTTACCTGTTTTCCTTGACATTACTGGCATTCCACTGCTGCTACATACCATGGTTTATGTATTTTTTTGTTATTCTCTCAGTACTCACAGAACTAAAATTGAAGAACATCGTAGGCTTACAGCAGTTCAAAGACAAGAATAAGAACAATATTTGAAATTTCACATGTTTTTTTTCCCCTGGTTCTTACCAGCATTTTAAGTTGACAGAGGTTCTTCTGTAAAAAGTTGCTGCTGGCTTAATATGGACAATACATTTGGTCCTTCCATAACCACTGACAGTGTTTTCCATTCTTCACTTACAGTGACTCTATTAATCCAATTTGAAGTTAAAAAAAATCAATAACTACAAAATACCTTGATGTGGTGTTAGAGATATAGTTGTCCATCAGGACATCTCCTTAGAACATAGAAACTCAGTGCTGAAACAAATGGCAGTGGATCCAAACGGTTTTGAACAGCACAATACTTTAATTCAGAGATTTGTGAACACGTATGGAAGCCAACTTCAAGCTTTGACTGAAAGACCTAATAAATAATGATAAGAGAAACCATTTAAATTGATGAAGTCAGAAAAAGAAAATGATAGTATTTCTCTTCTCATTGGATGCTGCTGTATTTGGTGTAAAAGAGTAGATAAGAAGGAAGTCTGAAAGTAGAGCTTCATATTGTAATGATAGATCTATTTCTGTGAGATTTTCATACTACCAAAGCTGAAAACATGTAGTGATTTTCCACCTGTGTTTGAGAATTTGAAACATGTCTTTGACAATTTGGTGGGAATTCATACCAGTTTTTTGGGTTTTTTTTTTTAATTTTGGGGTTTTTTGGTTCATTGTATTTTCTGGTGATTTTGGGTTTTGGCTTTGGGGTTTTTTTTTGTTGGTTTTTTGTTTTTGTTTCTGTTTTTTTGTTGTTTGTTTGTTTGTTTTGGGTTTTTTTTATTTCTTACAATTTTCTTTCATTTGCTACTCTTTTGTTGCTTAATAGAGGTGGTAAAATATTGATAACAACTGGTGAGATTGATCTTGGAATAGTAATGAATTTGTTGAATGCTATTCTGTCCTTTTGTTATCAGTATTAGTGAAACTTAGTTGTGCTTAATGACATCATATTAATAGTTTAAAATTCAGTAGGAAAATTGCCCAGATATAATTGATTTTTTTTGGGTAATATTTAAGTTCAAATGCTGGTAACTCTTCCCTTTTCCTGTTTCAAGGACTGAGTTAAGAGCTGGAATGCTCTAAGTATCTGTGCTCTTTCAATACAATGTTAGCACTAAATATAAACTTAAAAAGGTATAAGACACCCATCATTCATGTTTTTAAAAGAATTGCCTCTCAAGCAGAAAGCCATTTTCAAACATTAATGTGTTTGTCCTGATACCTTTAGAAAGAAAATACCCAATACTAATAATAAAGCTCTGCAACAACCCCTGAAACCTGATAACTGTAGAGAAGATAATTCCTTTACACCAGCTACAGAAAGTTTTAATCTGCTGAATCCTAAAAAAATTTCTCTTGCTTTCAAGGACCAGTATTTCCTTGGTGCAGATTTTCTAGCTGTATTTTCTTTTCTTCTTTAGGCCATGTATCCAGGAGCCTTCTGCACTGAACTCTTGCCTGTGTCTCTGGCCACTCCTGCCAGATAGCCAGCAGGGTCAGGGCTAGGAAGAGGACAATTTTTTTTGCATTCTTCTGGTCATGCATCTGTAGGCAGCTTTTTTGTTTCTGGCCACAAATAAGAACCATATGAAGGAAACCTTATTTTATAGCTGCCTGGGAGGTATGATGGACTGTAGTGGGAGTCAGAATTAACAAGTGTCCAGCACAATATTCTTTTCAGTTTGTCTTCTCTTTGGTGCTGGAAAATGCTACGGTTATGGATTAGTTACACCTTCTTTTCAATTTCTTAAAACCACCTCTCATTTCCCTTAATTTGCAGATATTAAGCCTTTTGTGTGCAATCATTCCATGTTAAACATACTTGCATTACTCTTCCCCTTAGTAGTGCAGATGGCAGTGGCATAATGTTTGTCCCATACTGACACCCAGTGTCACTGGCAGGATTTTATAACATATGCTTAAGTTATATCACCAGATTTGCTGTTGTGGTTACTTTGAACTTGGTAAATCACAGTTAGTTCAGCTTTGTCTATCATGCTGCAAAATGCTTCAGTAAATACAGAAACAGTCAGACCTTTTGCTGCTTTACCTTGAATATCACTCACTCTTACCCAATATGCCAATTGCATTTTTATTGCAGCAATTTTGGTGACTCATGCAAAACCTATTACCAAAAACATCATATACCAAGTCAATTCTTGAGTGCTTACTCTTTTTCTCTGAGCTCACATGGGTGTATTACAGCTTTCAAGTGTCTATGTAAAGGTTGATGTTCCTTGGTTATTCTGCTAATTTCTTTCTTCTGTAAATTAGATGAATATGTTTCTGCAATAGATCCTCTTCCAGTGATCACATGACATAGGTTAGCAAGTGTCTGCACAGTCACTCAAAAATGAGCATTTTTAAAAGTGTAACAACTTACATTTCTGGTCTTCAAAACAGTATTGTGAAATTTATCCACTTTTCTGATTGGACTCAAGAGGGGAAGCCCTAAATCCAGCAGAAGAAAGCCACTCCCCTTTTTGCATCATACCTCAGTTAAATTGCTCAGCAGACGAACACATTTATTTTCCTTCACAGATAGTTGGTACATAAACACACAAGGCTTCCACCTATCCAGACAGAACCTCAATCACCAGGCTTTTCTGAGTCCATCTGCTTGAGTGGCAGATGGCAAGCCATGTGTTTAATCTTTCAGATTGATATTCAGCCCCCTCCCCCCGAGGTTTGAGTCCCTCAAGATTTGAATCAAACTGCAACTTTTTTAGTATTTTTCAGTAGCTATAGCTGGAAAGTTCTGATTAAGCAATTGCATTTGAGTGTTGTATGCTTGGATAATCTTTTGTTTTAAGGAAAAGAGAAGAGTATCCCAAGATGAATGGTTTGTCTGGATAATAGCCACCACGAATGAAGTCAGCAGAAGTGAGCAGTAACTAGGGGGAAGGTAATTCTGGCAGTGGGTGATTGTGACCACTGACTCATTAACCACCAACTCAAAACAGACCCCAGACTCAAATGGGGAGAAGAATTGTGCCTATGGACTAATTAGTATGAGAAATGAGAGATATAACTAGCTAAAAAGGGATTTGAGTACTAATTAATAGAAAAGTTATGCGAGTTGTAACTAAGGAATGCTGATACCTTTGTTAAGATATATAAATAGTGCAAACTTTTGATGGCTGCTGCCATCCTTTTGAGGATTACTACCTGCTCCATACTTTGTGCAAACTAGAATAAAATATGGATATAATAAAATAAAATGCTTCATCTCACTGTGTGAATTGGTGCTGCACACTGGGTAAAAAGTCTGTGTGCAGGACAACAAAATGAAAATTGGATCCAACAGCATATTTATATGCATATTTACATAATATTATTGTATAATAATTTTAGTAATAATTTCTTTTAGCCTCTCATTATGCTGTTGATATAAGTCCAAATTTCCTACTGACTTTTCTGAAAGTTCGGTACTCAATCTGATTAAACAGCTGGATATGTTTATTTCCCCTTGATTTATTTATATATTTAAGCAGGAAAATATTAATAAACAAACTAATATGGTGAAAACAAGTTATACTAATAGATAAATATATAATTTAATTTACGGAATGAAAATCATAATGGAAAATGCAAATAACAACAAGTTTGCAAGTCTGTATTAACTTTTTTATTATTACCATAAAATATGGAAATTGCGTATATGTTTTTCTGAATGTATTCTTGGGAAAATGGGTTAGTTAATATGCTGGAGTTTAATGTTTGGCTTTTGTCTCTTCCCTAGAATTTACAATTTGAAAGTTTCAAAGTGTCTTTTTATAGTTCCTGCCTTGATATGTCATTGGTTTATCATTCATGCACAGATTTTTTTAACGTGATATTAAAAAGTCTTTAGGAATCTTTCTCATATTTTATGGAAGTTTTTACCATACTTTCCTTTCTCCTCTACTGTGACATTAATCTACGGAGTTATGTCAATATAAAAATACAGGTAATATGCCTGGATGCTATATTTATTGAAGGCATGAATCAGTAGAGATTAAAGCATTAAAATATGTATTTGTTGACTATCAATGTGATTGAATAAGATGTAATCGACCCCAAATTTTTTAACTCTTTCTATCGCTTTTAGTATTGGATGAATTGAATCTCCCACTGGAAAGAGAGCAATGGAAAAGGAATTTCATTTGGAGAATAAATATATATTTTTAACACTGAGACATGATTTAAATACATCTAGTTCTAGGCAATGTTGAAAAGATTACAGATTTAACAAGAAGGAAGTCAAAACAGAAGGGGAAAATTGTGGGGTTTTTTACTGCAGGAATAAAAATAATCTGTGATAAGGCCACTGAATTTTTAGTAGACTTTATGTTTCCTAGTACAATTAATACTCACTTTGTGTTGGCAAGCTTATAAATATTCAGGTTGGTATATTTACTGGATTGCTCAATCTACATCTTTTATTGATGATTTAACTTTCAAATAGGCAATGTTAAATGTAAACAGTAAATTTCTTCTGGAATATTTTCAATATTTTCAATCCATGTACATAACTGGATTTAATTATGATATTTGGCAGCTTTGTGGAGGATTCACTGTGATAAAACCCCAATTTTTTCCTGTTTTTTTTTTTTTTAATATATTTTAAAGTATCATCATGAGACAGGAGATTAGTAAACAAGATGAAGAATTGGTATATTAAAATTATCAATATAGAGCCCTAGGAGCTTTTTTCTAGTTGTAGACTTACCTTGTACTTATATGTGTGTTATTTTGAATATTGTCCAATATTAACTTGGGCACACCACTGCTGACATCAAAATGATTTCCCTCCTGGTACAACAGGGCTGGAAGCCACCTGACAGGGCTCCAGCTACAGGTACCCACCTGAAATGAAGGTACAGAATCCACCACATGCATGATCCCTATGGATGACAAGTGACAATTTATAAGTGCCACATTTGGTTAAGACATGAAGTAGACTTGTGGTTTTGGAACCACAAGAGCAGCAAATTAAACCACGATCCCTCACTCTTCTCTGGTCCACTGGTAATGCAAAGGCTTCTCTCAACTGTGGTATTACATCTAGTATGGATTTTGATGCTCGAAAGGACCTATGGAACCTTTAGAAAAGTCTTCAGAAAAATGTTATGCAAAGAAAAGCAGTTACTCTCTCTTTTAAAATGCAGACTGCCTCGATAATGCACAGTATCTGGGACACTAAAAAAACCCGAACAAGTACAAAGAGTGAGATGTTTTTGCAGTCAAGCTTCTTTGTGAAATGGAGATGTACAGGAATATCCCCAATGTAAATCAACTGGCATAGACATCAAAATGTTTTAGATACCATGTCATACAACATCAGATATGGGAACTGAGCAGAGGAAGATGTTATGAAGATTTACTTTTTTTCTACCTAATGTACTTATACAAAAAATCTGACGTTAGTAATGTTTTATTGACAGAGAAAACAGACAAAACTTCAGGAGCTGAAAAGCTGCATATATTTAGGCTTCATTGAAGCAGTGTACTGAATTGCCATGAATGTGTTTCACTGAGCAACTTTTACAAAACCTGATATGACAAAAACTTATACAGTGATGCTTCTTGTATGCCTATCTATTATCAACCTCTCATTTCTATGAACTAAACTGATTTACAGTGTTCAAGCTTCTAAAACTTATTAATAGAATGGATACAAGAGGAACCATGCTGAAAGCATTTCTCAATGTATTATATATAGGGTGAATAGAGTACAATGTTGCCTAGTAAATAATCCTTTCAGATTGGATTGATTAGCTATTTTTGTGATACTAATAAATGGTCTTCAAAAGACTTTATTTCCTTTCAAGGCTATATATGAAAATATTTAAGATTTCTATCACTTTTGAGTACAGAAATCAGATGAAGCAGTTATAGACTTAAAAATATGCCTTTGGTATTCTTCATCTTTTTTGGAAATACTCAGCATAACTTTAATGAAAGTGCTTACCTTGCAATTAAACCCTACTCTGAGGTCATGTCATACTGTAAAAAATGTAATTTAAAGACCAAACAAGTGTCATTAGAAGGTGATAGAAAGGCAAATCTTCCAAACTTTGGTAATTCTCTACAAATGTGGAAACCATTCATAGTTATCAATCATAATGTTTCACTTGCAAGTAGGATTGAAGAGGAAATTTTGACAGAATGAGGTGTAATAATCACATCCTCTGTAAAAAATATTGGTCAGCATTTTGAAAAGACTCAGTGAAAGGTGGAGATAGAAAGGAGAAGTTACGTCAGATGCTATCTGATCATTACTAGTACTTGTGCAGCTTATTAGACATTTACATTTACATTTACAGAGGGGCAGAAGTAACCCTCACACATCATGTTTCCTGGCACAGAGGTATCATTTTTGCTTTATCTGAACTTAGTATTATGTACCTATCTCTGCTGCCTATGTTAAGGTCTTTAAATAAGGATACTTGTCACAACAAAGGAAATGAGCTGACTTTCAACAGGACAGGAGAACTATATGGCCTCTAGGTTCCTTTTAAAATAATTTTACTAGTTCTGGTTTAAAAGCAGGATGGGGCAAGAAATGCTTTGATAGAACACAGACATCAGAAAATATATTTCTTTAGCTTAGAATCAGAAAATATTGAAATCCAGATAAAATGAGGAATATACAATATTTATAGGGCACTATCATCTGAAGTCATACATGTGAATGAATGTTGAACATCTTCAATTGCAGATAGACATTCATAAACAGTGAAGCAATTGTACCCTGAGTATTTTATAAAAAATACTATAATGAAATCAATGAGCAAAATCAAATCTCTGGAAGAAAGATTATCTGCAAGTCTATGACTCCATATCAGATTATGTATTATATTTTGTAGGAAGTTTTTCTGCTAAAATTTGCTGAACACTCCACACACATCATTGGATTTACCTTCTGACAAATGAGATATCCAAGCACTCATCTAATTTGCCGATTTGCAAATGGAGAAGCTAAGTGCCTACCAATGTTATACAGTAAGTCTTGTTAACAATGTGAAAAATAGCAGCTACAACTTCTGACTTATTTTCCCTGTTCTTTAGAGTTCAAACTGTTAACTTTCCTGTTTGCAAACAGCAAAAGGAAAGCAGAAGTACATGACTGAGATTGTTGTAGCAGCCCATACTAATACATGCTGGAATAGTCTGTATGTATTCATGTTTAGTGTCAGACTGGATTTCAACTGCCAGATGTAAAATTGTGAATTATGAAACTCTTTTCCATTGACCTGTACTCCCTTATGTAGTCTATGTTTCATATAAGAGTAACTAATTCTTGAGTGGATGATGTGTAAGTATGAAAAATGTAGAATCACAGAATCCTAGAATAGTTTGAGCCGGAATGAAACTTTTAAGGTAATTTCACCCAAACTGCCTGGAATGAGGAGTGAAATCTTTAACTACATCAGGCTCCATTCAACCTGACTTTGAATGTTTCTAGGGAGAGGGCATCTGCCACCACTCTGGACAACTATTCTATTGCTTCACTGCCCTCATTTTTAAAAAAAGTACCTCCTTGTGTCTAGTATGAATCTACCTTCAGTTAGTTTAAAACCACTACCCCATGTTTTATTGCAACAGACCCTCTTAGGCATTAGAAGGCTGCAATAATATCTTGGAGCCTTTTCTGCTCCAGTCCAAACAACTCCAACTCTTTCAACCTGTTTTCATAGGAGATGTGTTCTATCCCTGTGATCATCTTTGTGGCCCTTGTTGGGACCTACTCCAACACATTTGTGTCTTTGCTGTTCTGGGAACTTCAGAACAGTCTTGTGTTTCCAGTTTTAGTTGCTTTAGTTACACTGAACAGTCATGACTCATGTAATCCGATTTATTTAACTTTGGAGTAAATTGATTGCGTAGTAGTATGTTTAGGTAATGCCTGTGTAAAAAAGAACTAATATGGTTCCTAAACTATCATACAAGAAATGTACATGGTAATGCATCTGCTCCTAAAGTTAAAACTTGTTCCAAGAGGTTATTGTTACCATATTAATACCGGTCAAAACGTTACATCTCCGTCTTAAGGTTAGAAGAGGAAAGTGAATAGCCCAACAATGTGCTGGGTCATTTTGGTTTGAAATTGTGGAAAGGAAACATGTTTTCATTAGATCGGAGGTTTTCTGGCTACTCAAGAAACAGAGATGGGAAAATAACAAAGATGAGTAAATGGAGTTCAAGTGTTAAGGTTACAATAAAACATAAAGTTAATTTATCTACTTTCAGGGTTAATTGAACGGCTTCAGTACAGATCTGAAGCTAATGGGCCAAATTATTTTTTAATGTGAGTAGAAAAAAAATTTGAAATAATATGAAAGCTGAATTAATATCTCCTTGAGACTGGAGGATAACTCCAAATATGTTACATAGAAAAATATTGTGCATAAGTGATTTACAAGGAGGAAAAAAAATCACTTGCCCTGGGAAAACTGAATTTCTTCCACCCTTAGGCTGTAAATGCGGCAATTTCCCAAACTGTCAATTGTCTATTTACATCCTTTTGCCCCCAAAGTTCAAGCTTAGAGCTGTGGTGTTAAAATAGGTAGTATTTTATTATGTACTGTATTATTGACTGAGTGGTGAATGTATTCTTAGCATTGTACAAACAAGTAAGAGGATGCAGAGCTTACCCCAAGAACTTGCAATGTAGGTCAGACACAAGCAAACCATCTTATAAACATCAAAAACTGACAGCATACACCCAAAGTGTTGAGAAAGTGTCAACATCTTTACAGAGGTTAAAATTAAAATGTTTTTGCAGGGGGTGGTGGTGGTAATACATTAAGGAGTGATTTGAGGGAGATTGATGAACTAGATAATATAAAAGAGGGTTGGTACCAGGTCTGCAGAGACCTGATCTACTTTACAGTAGCTGAACCCATGAAGTGCCATGAGTTTCAGGCATGGGGAATCAACAGACAAGAGGGTGATCATGGAAAAGCTTTTGAAGCAGAATGTCAGAGAAGTAGAAAGTAAATTTCTGCTGTAGATAAAGTAGCGAAATGATGATGAGTCAATTTTGAAGTAGGATAATTAGTAAAAAAAAAGCTATCAAATATGGCTGCAATGCCAAGTATCACCTCTTGGCTCTCAGTTTTCTCTCTGTAAATGTGCAATGTAACAAATGGACATAAAAGAGAGAATATGGGGAAAAAATTCCTTTCAGCAATGTTTTATCAGTCTTGTCTTTTTAGGCTCAATGAAGGTACATAGAGTATTAAGGTTCATCCTGCCATGCAATTTTAGAATCTTTTTTCTGGCTATACTATTACAAAACTGTTCTAAACCCATTTACTAATCATCTGTTAATATCTGTGTGACATCTGTTAACCAAACCTTTTCAGAAATGTTTCTTTACCTTGCCAAAAAAGATCTTTGCTGACTTTTACCTAAATAGTGTTCTTTTTTTTTTTCAGGCTGTTTTAATTTAATCAGATAAATTTCTTATTCTCATTTAATTTTGAAGCATTAGAAATTCACCATTAGCAAAATATGTGATAGCAAAGGTTAACACATAAGTACTGGTAAGTAGTATTGAGAAATAGAGTTTTTTTAAAGAAATGAGATTAATCCCCTGCAGAAAATGGACATGGAATGTCCACATGCAATGCAGTCCACATGCAAAACAACTGCTCAAGTAAAATTCAGACCTAAATAAAATAAAAATTAAGTGAAGAAAGTGCATCTATTTTGTAGTCACATTTTAAGAGAGAGCATAATTTCCTAATACGGGAGAATGGGAGACAGATTTACACCACTAACTCAGTATGAATTTACATACCTCCTGAAAATCCCAGAGGAATGATCTGCCAAAATGAACTGTCATGGCATGCATGTTTCCTGAGGGAATGTGGCTGTGAGTCACACCTGCTGGAGACAATGTTGACCTCGTTGGTGGTGATTAACCCCCAGTCTTAATGCACCACACTGCATCATTGCCCTTATGCTGAACTCCCTATTATCATTGTCATTCTTTTATAAAGTATTGCTATTTTTAATATGGCTGAAAATAATAAATATATAGGTATGTTTGCTTTGTGTTTTTGAGTATAGAACACAGTACTAGTGAGGTTGATAACAGTCTGTTTCTGACTGTAAAAAACACACTTCAGGTATCTAGAGCAGAGACAGTGTTGGGTAATTGGGAACCTTGGATCACCCATATTTGATATGGAGTCATTATGACATTGATGGGAAGCATTACACCAAACTCATGGTTTTTACTGTCTTCATTGCTGCCAAAAGAACAAGGAAAATTGACCCTGCTGCTGTTGATTTGTGGGTTACTCCTTTTTCCCTCTTGTAACACAAAACTGGTGAAGTAGCTGTCGCCGTGGCCTGTGTCAGCACTCTGCACTGCAGTGTGCAGAGGTGTTTTGTAAGGCAGCTGCTTCTTTGCCAATGCTGCAGGTTTCAGATTTACTTCACCCCAGCTGTTGCCTCTCCTTCCTTAACCAAAATCAGCAGAAGCAGAAAAGAGGCCTGAGCACAACTTTTATAACTGATGGTGCCTGCCACTGCATTGTCATTACAGGTTGGAGAGAAAGAAAAGTTCTTGCTCTAAAAGAGACATAAGCAGCAGATTTAGTAGAACCCCAGAGGCAGTGCTGAATCTTTCCCTCTTACTGTGATAGAGATTGCAAAGGTAAGTGAGACACTGGAATTACATCTTCTGTAAAGCTTTATGTTCCCCTTAGCTCTTTGACATGTGTGAAAAGCTCTCAGAACATCCTGTCCTTTACCCTAATTATAGACTAAGAGGGATAAGACTTGCTTTAAAATTGTTTGTTTGCAATAAAATGAAAATGTTTTGCAGTCTTCCTGAAACAGCAAATGTGAGCTGTGATTTCTTTCCATATGATCTCCTTCTCTCTACACTCATTATAATTTGTGCTCCAGGTATGGTTGATATTAAATCCCTATTAATAGTGCTAAGAGGTCTATCAGGCACTTAGATAAGAGGCCACTGAAGATTTTCTATTCAACTGGAGCAGTTCCAAAAACATACTCTATGTGAGCTTTGACTGGAGCACTTCTAATTCTCAAGGCATTGAGTGGACTCCAAAATGGCAAAAAATGCCTGGAATCTCAAAATGAGAAGACATGGAGCACAAGATGGATCTGACTAACTAACTATATATATATATAAAATTCAAATACATTGGAAACTGACTCACACATCATCAGTCCTGTCTTGAGCACCTAAGAACGTGAACAAAAAGAAAACAAAAAGAAACAAAAGAACAAAAAGAAAACCAAGTTCAAAGATCAATATTCTGATTTCACCTATGTGAATGAACCTTGGCTGTCTTTTCCCAAGCACTGTGGGAAGAGATGCAGCTGAAATATAGCATTTTTCAATTCCTTTGAATTTTCTGTTAAATCTTTTACTGGTACACTCAGTCTCCTAAGGAGAAAAATCACATCAAGCAAGAATTTGATTAGGTAATTTGTAGGACCTTTTTCACTTTTTCTGTCTGATTTCTTATTCTAATTACCTACTGACTGTTGGGGGGTTTGTCTGTCCTTATTGAAATAGAGAAGACAGTGATGAGACCAACTCATCAGCCAAATAAAAATTTTTGACATAAATTTATGCAAATAAAAGCTGTTCTCAAATATGAAATCCTTTAGTAATAGCAAAATATAAACATATATTAAAAAGAAAAGTGTATAAACACTGGTGATGGTACCAAACAGAATTGAAGGGTGGAGCCTTATGGGAGCAAGTAGACATATCAGAAAAATGTTTTCTGAAATGACAATATTTCAGCTTGGTGAGAAGATGGGGTATAAAGTGGGTGAAAGTAAAGACTAACAAAAGGTGTAATAAAAGGGCTAAGGAGAATTAGGATATTAAGAGAGCAAAAAGCTTGATGAGAATGGCAGAAACATGAAATAAAATTGTAAGATTTGGGAGACCACTGCAGAGATATTTTTGCTTGTGTTACCCAGTAGGGGGCAAAAATCAGTGTTAGGAGTTGACTAGACCAATAAACAAAAAATATCCAGAACCTTGTTCAGAAACAGGCTTAAGATTTTTACATGTAAAGCAGTCATTTTGAGAAATAGCTAACCATATATATGGAAGTCACATTGCAACACACCAATTGCCAGAGATTCTAGAAAACTCTGGGGCTTACACATACACACACAGCAGGAAACTCTAAGCTGAACTTCTTTGATATGATGTTTAACATGAAGGTTTAAGAAACTGTGCCCAACTAAATACTTGTAATTTGAATAATTTAATTTATTCTTTCTCTCATCTTTTATCAGTTCTGTCTTCTATTTTTCCTCATGATTATATCCAAGTTTAAGTAGAAAGTGAAGTCTCATTAAAAGCACCTTCAAAAATATACCTCACATTGCCCTTCCCATGATCAGAGCATATAGGATTACTCCTGTAGGATAATGCTAGCAGAGTCCTTAAAAAAGAAGTCACACTAAACTGTGCAAAAGACATTTGCAGCTCTTTTCTACAGCACTAGAGAACGACTTAACAGTCCAACAATCTTATTTCAGATAATATCAGACTGTATATAAGTAGGTGTTAGTGAAAATACAGTTTCTGTGAATGCTAACAGTCAGTAAAGAATTGAGTGTATGTGATTGTCCAAATCTGAGCTTTCAGCCTCTCAGTTTTGAAGCCTGCCTCTTCCTAGATGCAAGTTTTATGGGTAAGTTCAAATTTTGAAAGTTCCTGGGCTAGAATTAATTAGCATATCTGGTTTAATGGAGAGTCATGAGGCAGGATGAATTAGGAGCCTAAACATGCATGCTGTTTCTGCACATATGCTGCTTCGAGCACACAGAGGCTGGGAAAACTGCCGAGGGTTTTTTCTGGAAACTGGAGCTGACACCAAAAGAAGAGTTCCCAAAAAGAAGAAGTCTTTGAAAGACAGGTTGGGGGAAATATCTCAGGAGAGGGTGCAGATCCTGAAGATGAGGTAGCATAAGCTGAATGTCACAGGATGCCCCAGGACTGTGGCTAGTGATGCCCAGAATGGGCAACTGTGAGCAGTGTCCAAGGTCAAACAAGTAAAGTGTTCATTCCTCACACATATTTGCTTCTAGACCTTTCACCATCCTTGTCGTCTTCCTTTGGATGCTCTCTAAAAGCTTTATATCTTATATTGTGGTATGCAAAACTGCACATAGGACTTAAGGTGAGACCACACCAGCACAGAAGTTGTATTGCAGTAAAGCATAAAAAGAAAATAACTATAAGGCTTTAAGAAGTAAATATTGTGAGGAAAAAGCATTACAGAAATTCTTTTGACTCAAAATACTGGGATGGTTCAAAAGGAGTTAGTTACGGACTGTATTAGTTATAATTACAGATGAGATGAGAAAAACATCAAACATCACTCCTTTAGAGCTTGGGTTGAATGTTTGCCAATGAAATATCTAAAAAAGTAACAGCAGGTATATATGACAAAAGTCAACTTGATCATAAAGTGTCCAAATTGAACTAGGAGGTTAACTAGTCCTGTGCAAGGGGAGTATGTCTTGACAATACTAAGGAAAAATTTCACCCCACAACCAAATCAGTTCAAAGCTGGTATGCAAGCAAGAAATGTAGCTAGGCATCAATGACTACATTTCTGAGCCTTTAGATTGCAGCCTGATTTTGGCGTGGACTTTGTTATTTAAGTGTTTTATTTCCCTCTTGCAAAAAACCATAAATGTCCATTATAACTGGGAGCAATGATGCTTTTTGAACCATGCTGGAAAGAAAATGGAAATGGATGCTGAACAGGAAGGATGCAGAAAGAGCAGCTCAGAAGAAAAAAACAAACAGAACTGACACATGAAAAAGTAAGGGGAAAAAAAAGGAAAATTTGCAATGGAAAAAAATGGGAATGGTTATTGTCCAAACAGCCTTCCCTAATATGTGATAGTCAGCCAGCCATAGTGTAATATCCCACAAAGTTATCTTGTCTCATTTTTTCTTTATAAAGGTGCAGAGTGGAATGACCACTGACATGAGAATAAATTGATCAGGGATTCTGTGTGTATCCATCTCTGTAATGTCGAAGGGACAGCTTAGTAAAGTATAAGGAAAAAAAATATATTTGAAAGGAATATTTATCAAACCTAATGGATTGATTCAATTTGAACTCTTCATTTTTTTTAGTAAATTCCCTCTGATTTGAAATGTTATGTGCCACATGTTGGTTACTCTACAACAAACAATCAATTGCTTTGCAGCAATATAAATGTGTATTACTGAGTTAAGCATACTTTGCTTATTAATGCTACTACTATTCTCTCAGACCTGCAGCCCCTTCTAAGACATTTGGTTAATATATCAAGGTGTTGTACAGTTGAAGTTTTGCTTTCCCGATACGCTTACATCTTTATTTCACCTCATGTCTGTGATTAATGGAATGTGCTATTTCTGCTTTACTGTAATGGATGGCTATGTTGGAGCAATGCACAACTTAGTAATAACATCTCATTCCATAGAAGACATTATAACAAAAATTCATACATTAACCAGAGCTGACAAGTGCATTTTTACCCTGTATTTATCTATCTCTTTCTCTTTGACATGTCTTTATAGCCTAAGTGGCTTTCCCTGTAAAATCCCACTGATAGCACTTCTTCTCAAAAGTTCACTTCTAACTACCCCAGGGATTACTTTACCCCAAGAACTGAGTTGGTGTATTCACAGACTGTATATGAAAGTGCAGATACAAAAGTGCAATTCCTCCATTTAGAAGCCAATTGTGCACTTCAAAGGAATAAGAAAAGTATGTCATATCCCTTGGTTACTAAAATGTTAAAGCATTTTTTATCTTGAAATGAAAGAATTATTGAAATCCTTTTGCTGAAATATATCAAGCATTACAAAAAGATAATGTGACTTCCAATTTTTGCAATAGTGGGCTAATTCATGTAGTTACATTAATATAGAGAGGACCACAAGACTAAAGATTAAGATGCATCCTGAATTCACTTATGAATTTATCTGTTGCTGTGCTTATACTTAAAAGCTAGTACATTAGAAAAATATTTATGGCTATAGAAGGTATATATATTTCTAATGTCCTAAAAGAAAATACTTCTAAGTCAAATACAAAATGCTTAACTGATCCGAATTACACAACAGTTAAATTCTTGTTGTCCAACCTCAAATTAATACCATATAACTGAAATAAATTCAGGAAAGCATCATCAGAAGGACAACGTGTTTCTTATGTAATTTAAACAAGATTTTTTGTTTTTTGTTTTATACTTTATATATACTCCTCTTATTCAGGAAAGACATATCTATTGAAATGTAAACCATGTTGCCTAAAAGGTACAACAAACATGACTAAAGAATTAAGATTTTACTTTTCTAGTAACATAATACAATTCAAAAATAATAATGAGCTTCAAAAATAATAATGAGCAGTAGGTTTAGTATAAATAAAAGAGAGTACTTTCCCTTCAACCACAGGACATACATGGGAATCTGATTGTCAGAGGAATTGGAGGGGGCAGACACACTACAACTGAGTTCAGAAATAGATTTGTCAAATTAATGAATAATAGATCCTTGGCAACTATAAAAAAAACCTCTTGCATGAAACCTCGGGAATGGGAAGTTCCTAAGATAGGGATCGGAAAGAAAAAGGAAATATCAAGGAGAACATTATCCTGTATGGAATTAACAACCCTTCATGATTTCCTATGTGATTAACCACTGTTATTAGTGTCATTAGAAAAAATGATACTTGTCTAGGGAAACCCTGTACTGACGCTACATTGTCATTTTCAGAGACTCCTCCCACACTCCATTGTACCTACGTTTTGTATCTTGTTCCACTTAAAATTTTATCAGTAAAGGATTTTTGCTTAGTACCACAGGCATTCTTGGAATTCATTCTACAATGATCACAGTATCTATAGCATCAAACATTTGTTGACCATGATTTAATAGAGCATCCTGCATCAAAAGATTGTAACTTTTATAAAGCAAGTGGATGATCAAGATCCTAAACAGGTTTTGGACATCTAAAGATAGAGCAATAGATATAATAATGCATTTTTCAGGCCTTTTTTGTAGAAACAAGTCCAGACTTTCTGTCAAAAGAAAAATGTGATTGTCAAAATCAGTTTTGACTGTGTTAATGAAGATCTATTTATTCCTCAGAATTTGCTTGAAACTTATGCTTTATGAGTGTTGTATTTGTCTTTTTGATTGTACTCAACATCATTTGCAAGTGTCAATGTTATTCTAAAACACTCTAAATGAAAAATCTTTGACATTGATTATTGTTAAATTAAATGCTACAATTAACATTGAAATACTATGAAATTGCTTCAAGATTTTTGAAGATTTTTAAACAGTCTTAACTGTTATCTAAAGGTCAAAATTGCTTAGATAGAAATACCAACAATTTGCTTATCATGGTAACAAGTTATGTGGGATGTTCTCTGAAGGATTTAAAAATCTGTCAAGAATTGCAAGTATTTTCATGATGTTTTGTCTTACGAAAGACATATAGCATTGTCTGCCTTTAAAAATGAAATTAATTTGATTGGTGTACTCCCATTACTCTCGTTTCTATTCTAACATGCACTATATTGGATAATCCAATGGCCTCAGGAAATGCACACAGTGCTCACTTCTGTTGTTGAGACAGCATGTGATAATGTTTTCTGGAGTGTGAAATTTTCTAATAGACACTGCCAGAATATAAACTTGCTTGGATATTGTCGCAACTCTAAGTGTAAGTAGAGTTCTTTTGGCTATTGTTATTGATGTCCAAAAATTTCCTAGGTTTATTACAAATAAAAGTATTTCAGAAAACCTCTAATGTACTCTGAGCTTCTATTTTGTGGCAACTGTGAAAACCTCAGAAATATATCTTTCTTCAAGGGTTAAAGCACAAAAATATGCCAGCTATCAATTAGGAATCAAATGCATATAAAATTAGTGTCAACATTTGAGTGTTTAGATGTCTTCAGGTTAATTCAAACTTGTATTTTGAATAAAATTTATTATATTCTTCATAAAGAATGTACACTATTCTCCAGTGTTATGTAAATTAGCCATTGATGCAAAGCAAACATATAGATCAAAGTTATTACTAATGCAAAGTAGCCTTTTCGTGGGCAAAATCTGTGCAAATATTTTTGTCATGGGAGATAAATCATCAGTGAAAGGGATGAGGTGATTCTTTAAATGATGCTTCAGAACAACTGAAAACTATCTTTGGTCAACAGTGATTTAAAAGCATGTGCACCAGATACCTGCAGGACATCTTATAGGACTTTTTTTTTGTTGACTGAATGGATGTTAAAAACTATTAATCTTAGTTCTAGAGACTGACCTAGGGTGGGTCTGAGGAAGATGCTCTCAAGTCTTTTCCTACATGTTTCTGTTTTAACTCTGATTAGTGATTCTTATTTACAGGACTTTAGATAAAAATAAAATTTGAATAGTCAATTGATTGCCTAATATCACTGTTAGAGTGAATCCAACATCCTTTATGTTTTATCAGTTTAACAAATGCCTTCTCAATGCATTTCAGTGTAGCACAATTCTTGACAACCTTTTAAGAATAAACACCTGAGATTAACCTGTTTGTTCTTCCATCAGAAATATTCTGATTTCTTCTTTTCTTTTAAACAATCAACATACTATTCAGACAAAGTTTAACTACTGCTTTATTTCCCTGACTTACTAATTAAAGAAAGGCTTAACACTACACAGCAGTCTTTCAGTTCTACTTCATGAATAAATGAACAATCCCTTTCAGATAAACCCAAGCCTTGCACTTTGGTATAATGATATCATGAATATACTGTCACTACTGATGGCATAGATGATTACAAAGTTTTCTTTTCAAGATACATAAAAGGCAGCTTTTGGTTCATGATCTATCAGCAGTCAGGATTTAAGGCCTCTTCCTGTATATTTGCTTCATGCATGGGTGACTTTGAAGGGTTTTTTCCGTATGATATTAAAAAGCAAATGTTGCTGTAATTTTATTTGGTTTTTTCAGATTACATAAATTAGATACCATGTGAGTGAGAGAGGTTGTTTATTTGAGTTTAAAGCTTTCACCTGGCATAAACAAGTCAAAATGTTATTCCTCCTGGCTGGAAAGACTAATAAAGGATAATAGATTTCAAAAGACACTGCACCTGTTTTCAAATAAAGAAACACACTGAGACATTTATAATTTGTGGGAAGAACATTAATATAATTCAAGAAAGAATGATAACTTCAAATGGCATTCTTGCATCACATATAGTACACCTAACCAAAGGATAAATCTTGGAATGATTTTTTTTTTTTGTTAAAAGGATATAGATAAATGTGGATATTTAAGAGTGAGAGCATTTTACATAAGTGAAGGAAGTAGCAATGTTAAGCAGCTGTTGACAATATCTATTTGCTCTAACTGATCTAACTGCGGAAAAAGATAAACTGATTACTTCTCCTACCTGCCAAATGCCCCATTCGGTACAACACTAGAATCTGTGTAAGTGAAGCTAAAATCTCACAACATGAAGACTGGCCTAATTCTTAGCCTGAAGTGAAATATATTGTGACAAACACAACATCATTCCTTGCTCTGCAAAGAAGAAATTAGAGCAAAGCAAACTAAAGTTCTAATTTAATACACAAATAAACAGCAAATAACAAGTCCTGATTAAATCACTACTGCTGTGTATAGTCTTATTAATATAGGCAGGATTGTCTAAGAAGATGAGTGACACAAAGAAGAATATTTTTTAGACCAAATGATGTAACTGGAAAACCCTAAATGCTCCATGACACATAGGTTTTGCTGACTTGGTTACTGAGAAATTCACAGGATACAAAGCAATACACATGATCTGAGGCGATTTCAAGCTCTCAACTTCATTTCCAACTTGCTGTCTTTTTAATGAGATATGTTGTAATGCAGACATAGCGCTGAAAGCTCCAATTTGACAATATACTGTGTATGCATCCCTTAGAGAAACGTGGGGTCATTGCTCTCTCTGATTCACCATATATGAATAAAATATTTACATAGGTTAATGCTCCATGACTAGTTAGTTCCTTTAAGTGAATTGTCTACAAAACAGAATGTCCACACTTTTCCTTAGCAACATTTGAGCTCAGTTTTGGAATGGTGTGTTTGTGTAAACTGACATCTAGATATGAAGTTCTCTTTTTACAGATGAAGCTTAAAAGCATCTGGTTTGCTCCAGTCTCCCAAGAGGAGAGCGAGACAAGAGGAAATGACATCTGAACTTAAGAGTGGGGTTTGTTTTTGTTCTTTCTTCCAGACACAAGAAAGCTCAAGATATGTGACTCAGGTATTTTTTATTGGCTTCCTCATTCATGATCACAGAATCACAGAATACGCTGAGTGGTAAGGGACCCACTGAGTTAATTAATGTGATGATGGGAAATGTGAGTTTTACTTTGAGCTTCAAAGTGTCTGCGATTTCTTGTGAAGAAGGATAATTTTCCTGCTTAAAACAGCTGCTGAGGGAAAGAAGAGAAATCTGATTTCCCTTGCATCTGCTTCCAGGGCTGTGTGGCAGCTTCATAGAAGTGTATTTCATCTTTCCCTCTTGGCTATTGTCTTTGCCCTTATACCATCACACTGCATGGATGAGACAGCCATGGATATTTTGATTACCTCCACAGAGGTTTCAGTTTTCTCCTTCAGCACATTGGCAGTCTTGTTTTCTCAGTAGTAAATGTTGCAATTATGGTGGGTGGCTTGTTCTTGTAGGGTCAGACAAAGCTTCATCTCATTTTGACCTTTGATGAAATGAATCATGTCATATATTTCACACATGCCCTTTCCAGATATGTGATGGCAATCTATCTGACAGAGACATGGAGGAAAGGACAAGACAAAATAATAACTGATGCTATCAGCAACAGCAGGAACAGATCTCAGGTTTTTTAGTTTTTCCAGCTACATTTTCTGAGACAGTAAACATGTATTGTTTGTATAATACACAAAACCTTTTCCTGTCTGCAGTAAGTTAAGCCACTAAAGGAAAAAAAATCTTATATGCCACAATACACCTTATCTCATTTTTCTCTTCTTTCTCTGTCTGCTGTAACAAAGATTTTCAGTGGTTCCATTTCTGGAAAATTCATCTGACTTCAATAATGTAACATAAAGGTTTCTCAGCAATTATTTAAAGAGCATATTGCTGAGTTCAATGCTGTTGGACACAGCAGCTGTGAAGTTTATGTTTTATAGAAGCAGTAAAAAAAGCATAAGCATAAACTGAGTCCAACATTTTCACTTTATAAAAAAATGAACATAGATCTGCAAACAATCTGGGCTCTTCTGAGGTGCTTCTGAGGAAAGTTTGCCAATAATTTATCCAACAGGGAAACAAATATCTTTTTCAATAGCTTGAACAAAAGGGAGCCAATTTCAGTATAAAACTTATTGATGCAAGTGTGAGCTTGGTTAAGTCTTGAAATTTTTTTTGTTTTCAGAAGTAAGTGCAGTATTGTAAACATGTGAAATACCCTTAACAAAGAAGTTTCCAAATGTCTATTCAAACAGGTATTTTTATCAACACGATTCCCAATTTTGTCTGAATGTTACACAAAAAATGCACATATTTTTCCATGCTATTGCACTTGCATATTTGTGCATTTAAAATTATTCCTATACTAGTGTGGTTACAAGTGATTACAACACTTTGTGGTCGTTCTTGGGTCTGAGTTTGTACTCATCCACCTCCCTGACTTGTAGTGGAGTGAAAGCTGTGGTGCAAAGGGCTTTGTATTGCTGTGCAATGGTTTCTTTCTTCTGGCTCCATTTTCTTGGTAATAAATCTGGACATCTGACCTAGCAGGCATAGAAACAGTCTGTGTTTCTGTTCATTCTGTCTGGAGTTACCTTTTGCATTTAAGATGAGGTTTCATTTTCAAAAACTCCTTCATTTTAGAAAGGATAAAACTTTTTGGTCCAATAATCCAAGTGGAGAGACTAAATTTCTCTTTACAGAAGAAATTGAGAAAGATGGAAGGACACAGTTTAGATGATACAATCATTATGTGTGTCGCTACGTCTTTTACTGTCTTCATCAGTACCCGGTAAAAGTCCTCCTTTCTAGTTTTAAAACTGTCTTAAGTAGCAATAGAGGATATGACCAAAAGTATGTATTCTATCACCATCTGTTGAAACCAGGTGGGGCAGTGATCCTTATCTCTGTGGGAGATATCTTCTGCTAATGAGCCACCCGTTAAAACCAGGTGGGGCATTGTTCTTTATCTTTTCCACAACCCAACCTTGCTCCATGAGTTATCTTCTGCTAATGGCCCGTTGAGTCCCACTGTATGACTGGTAAAATTACATCATCCCAGTGGGAGTTGTTCCAGCCAGGGGAAAAAGCCGAGACTTTCCTACCAAGATAAAAACTGAGATTTTGGGACACCAAAGCAGCCTTTTCCCACTGGATTTCACAGGAAAACTGGACCTTTCCACATCATCACTTGACCTTCGGATGAAAACTGCACCCTTCTACTGGATCACTGCTTCAATTGAACCACATCTGTCACTGCAAGGGGACTGCAGTCACCATTTAATGGGACTGCTACCAACACCCTG
>PYHW01010620.1:2430757-2457788 GCA_013186435.1 Turdus rufiventris | reverse complement strand
TTGGGGTTGGTTTCTTTGTAGTTCTGTATTTCTATTTTAATTTCCCTAGAAAAGAACTGTTATTCTTATTTCCCATACATTTGCCTGTGAGCCCTTTAACTTCAAAATTATAATAATTTGGAGGGAGGGGGTTTACATCCTCCATTTAAAAGAGAGGCTCCTGCCTTTCTTAGCAGACACCTGTCCTCCAAACCAGGACAAAAACCATGACCTTATTTAGTACATAATAAAAGTGATCTCTGAATGATGACTGTATAATTTAGAAATACAATGCTATGTAAACTAGCTAAATGTCCATTTGAAGACTTCAGGGTTAGATAATTTTTTCTTCAGTATCTTAAAAACAATGCTTGTTTTAAGCAACTAAATAATACAATTTTTTGAACAGAATTAAATCCAAAGAAAAAATCAAGCATACAGATTAACAATTAATAAATATCTGCTTTGTGCTCACCCAAATATTTCTGAAATTGTTTTCTGTGAACTTAACTATAATATCTGGTATGTACATTTTTCAAATTTCACTAAGACTTAGTGTTCCCATTCCCAATCTCAGATTGATAGCAGTATTTCATCTGGAAAGAGTAATATGCAACATCTTCTTGCTGAAAACAGGTGCAGTAATTTCACAATTACAAGCTGCACTGACTATAAGCAGCATCTCTGGGTGTTGGCAAACATTTTGTTCTTTGTCCATACACAAGCCACACCCAATTATAAGCCGCTCTGTTGTTCGTAGTGAGGACCTGCATGCAACAAAGTTGCCAAATAGTAACAGAATCGTGGGATGGCCGGGTTTACTGGCTCAGCCCTGCTCGGGGTGGCTGCCAGGGAGCGGCCTCGGCCCCGCTCGCCGCAGCTGCCAGGAAGCGGGAGAGTGGAGTGCTCGGCCGCCACTGCCGTCACACTTATCAGAGCTGGGCAGTGCTGCTGCTCTTGTCGGGGGCAGGCAGCGCCGCTGCGCTTGCAGGCTCTCACTTCTGGGTTCAGAAATTTCCTAAATTTGTTAATATATTAGCCGCTCTGGAGCGTACGCCGCACTTCCAGGTTGGGAGCTAAATTTTAGTCAAAATGGTGCAGCTTGTAATCATGAAATTGCTGTAATTTATTTGTCCAATGTCATAAAGGAAGCCAAAGGAAAAGCCAAAGGAAAAGCCAAAGGAAAACTGACTCTTTTACCTACCTTTATCAATCAAGGCACATATCTGTGCAAACATTAAAAAGTTTACTTGGATACCATCTCAGGGGTGAATAACTGTTGATTCAAGACTTTACTTCCTCACAAGCAATAGAGGTTGTATTTTGAAACAATGAAATTACTTTATTATTTTAAACTGCTTTAAGAACTTTTCTGAAGTAATTTACAGGTTCAGTTGGCAATGTTTCTATACCCAAATACAGAAAGGGAGGTACTTTAGAAATTGGCCAATTTCATAGAAATGTACCTTCATATGTGTAAAATCAAAAATACGAATAATGCAGAAACACAGTATTATATTACTATAGTTCTCATAGGGTCATTGAATCTTCTCATAGGGTCATTGAATCTTTAAGGTTGGAAAAGACCTCCAAGATCATTGAGTCCAACCTTTGACTGAACACCACCATGTCAACTAAACCAAAGCACTAAGCACCATGTCAAGTCATTTCTTGATGGTGACTTCCTCACTTTCCTGGGCAGCCCATTCCAGAGCTTCACTACACTGAATAAGAAAATCCTGCATACTCATAACTAGACACATGAAATACATAAACAATGCCAGCATAATCACTTATATGAAAAAAAAAAAAAAAAGAAATGTACAATATTTAAATAGGTACTGTGCTTAATTTTTTTCTTTGATAAATTGCATAGATTCATTGACTCTAGAGAGGGATAATTAACCAATTTAAAGAAAAAATTGACAGGGGAATATAAAAAATGAAGCCGCTTAGTTGTGGAAAGAACACTCTGAAAAACAGAGCAAGAAAGACACCTCTCTTCTCCTGGGGTATAAAAGATTTTTGTCAGAACAGAGTATGCTAAAGACATTGCAAAAACCAAAAGTATAAACTATAAATCCTGTTTGAAATAACTGCCCCCGATTCTGTTTCTTCAAAGTAGGAAATGTCATGGGAAATGTGGGCGAGGAATAAGCTCATCTACAAACTGGTAAATGTGAAAGAACGAGATGTTAAAGAGCCTAATAATTTAGATGATGTGCTTCTGAGTTTTGAAATCTCAAAAATATACACTTATATACTCCAAATAATTTTATAAATAAATACAGAAATAAAATTATTTTCAGCTTTATTCTTCTAAAAAGATGCATTTTTATTGAAAAAATAAATATCCCCATAATTGTGACTTGAGACAGTAACATTTTGTGAAATTATGTGTGAGGTCAATAAAATGTTAAAATTCCAATATGCTAAACTCTAATTCAAGAAAAAAAATTCAAGCGATTTTGTGACATAGATTTGAAATATCTCACTGCAAATCATATTCTGAGTGGAAAAGGCAAAGGATCATATAATTAGTATCTTTTACGCTTTAAGAGATATTAACAATTCACTGATATTCTTACTCAATTCATTTGTAATGGATGAAAACTTTCATTATGGACAGCCATCATATTCCCTATGTAAGTAGCAATGCTTTTTCCTCCTTCATCTTTCTCATGTTTTAATCTTCTTCTTATCCATGAAACATGTTACTATTACCCGTGTGCATGTTACTATTTTTAAATCACAATAGCACAAGCAAAGACATCTGTGACAAATTCATTGTAGCCTGGTATCTATAGAGTTTGTTTATTATAGGCACTCCTTTAATTTGTACACTTCTAGTGAAGTGGAGAGCTTGGATAGCATCATTTCACAAGAGACCCCTGAACCTCTTTGCAGAAATTTCAATACAGAAACCTCCACAGTGCCAAAAGGGTTTTAAAGCACCACAATTAATACAAAGGATAATGTGGTGTATACAACTTCCAGACCCAAGGAAATGACATTACATCTCTATCCTCCATAGTAACATGTTAATTCATGAAACTTTCTATACTTTCTGCACAAACATAACTATAATGATAACAGCAACTATGATCCTTGATAGAAATAAGGAAGCATAGTTCATAAAAATAGATTTTATTCTGCACACAATAATTACTCCTGTTGTCAGCAAGATGAAAATTTACTACTCCAGGAAGTCATAAAGACTCTGATGCATTCTTACACAACACAGTGTTTATGCTGCATCTGAATGAGACTGTCCTTTCCAAGAGCTTCACCCTCACCCTGTACTACACTGTACAAGTTTTCATCTCTGGCATACTACCTGAGGGTTTTTTACAGTGCACAGACAAGCTAAGTAGCACACCAGCACTATTTATGATTATTTCAAGGCTGAAAGTATTTTCTACCTATTTTAATTGAGGGGGTCATTCTTTGTTTCAGACAATGCATTAAGAAATTTGTTTGACATGACTGGTTTTTCTAATGCCCAAATAGCCAATGGAGTAGTTAAATGTTTTGTCATACATTTTAGGAAAAATCTAGAAAAGCTGTGAAAGTGATTTGCTTGTCTCCTAGGCCCATGAATACTCTATTTGTGAAGGTGAAGAACTGGTTCAATACGTCATCAGTTAGAAGAAAAAGGGCAACCTTGTGCATCACCAAGTCCAGGAATAAAAAAAATAACTGAATTTTCTGCAAAAAATTAATGTAACAACTGAAATACTTGGCAACAGGGATAAAGAAGAAAATTTTGCATTTGCAGGTACATTCTGCTAAGGGCTTGCAATCTTGCCATAGAAGTCAATTCTCATGGTGGTCAGCTCTGGTTTTGACTGGGATAGAGTCAGTTTTTATCACAGTAGGTACAAAGCTTAGGACTGTGCATAGAACAAGGTCAATAACATAGGGATATTTCCAATGCTGTTGAACAGCTCTTGCACAAGTCCTAACCCCACCTTGCTGGAGAGGAGGCTGGGGGTGCACAAAGAGCTGTGAGGTACCAGAGCCAGGACAGCCAATCCTCACTGACCAAAGGGATACTACCCACTATATGGCATCATGCTCAGCATATAGAGCTGGAGGAAAAAGGAGGAAGAAGAGACATTTGGAGGGATTGTGCTTGTCCCCCCAAGTCACCATTAAAGGTGCTCTGTTGGAAATGACTGAACACCTGCCTGCCCATGGGAAGGGGTAAATCAATTCCTTGATTTGTTTTGCTCGTTTGTGCAGCTTTTACTTTACAAATTAAACTGCCTTTATCTCAACCCATGAGATTTCCCACTTTTACACTTCCAATTCTCTCCCCTATCCCACTTGAGGATATTGAGTGAGGAGCTATGTGGGGCCTAGTTGCTGGCCAAAGTTAAATCACAACATGGGATGAGAATAAAAATTGCCACAAGGTAATGACAGCTGCATGAAGTTAATATAACATCCAAATATTGAAGATTTGTAGCAGATTTGGACCAGGTTTCAGAAGTATCTTTATTAGTTCTGGATGTCATGTCAGCTGATAGAGGTATTTACTGACAGAGTTTCTAGGTTTTAGTACTTTGGTCTCGGTCTGAAAAGTCTTTACACATGTGGACCAACACGTAAAGGAAAAAAGAAATCATTCCCATTCCTAGCCCATATCCATTCTGTATCACCTTTCTGAAAGTTACTGCATATAGGGGAGTTCAATTGACAGAATCATGCTATATCCAGAGTTGGAGAGACCCACAAGGATCATCCAAGTTTGAATTCTGGTCCTGCACAGGACAACTTCAAGAATTGCACCATGTGCCTGAGAGTGTTCTACAAATATTTCTTGAATTCCATTGGTGGTGTGACCACTTCCCTGGGTAGCCTGTTAGAGTGTCCAAATATCAATTGCATTTAAAAGTACCCACACAGATGTACAAAAAGTGTTTCTTTGAAATTGAAGTACAAACATCTATTTCCTTTATTTTGGTATCAGATGGATTCTATATATTGAACATTCTTAGAATTCTTTTCTGTTCTGACAGATAGAACAGAGATTATTGATTGATCTCTTTAAATTACTTATGTAGAGAAATTTCCTTACAGTATCCAAGAGATCAAGTCAGTGTATTCTGGTACAATGCTTCATCAAAGTGAGTTACAGATTAAACAAATAGAAACTCAGGGTTTTTTTCCTGGCCTTTTGCTAAGGAAATGTATGTTCATCAGTGAAAGCTTGTCTTTTACCATTGATTGCTCACCATTTTTTGTAAACATTGTTTATTTTGATGAGTTTTATAATCAATACAGCACAAGGTAACCATAAATTCACTAAAATTAGTGAGAAAAAAAATAACTTTCTTTTACAGATAAGGCTTTCTAAATCAGTAGTGGCATACAAAAATCAGTGAAACTAGAATAGTATTTGGAATTAAGTTCTTGTTTAGTCAAGTTCCATGAAAATGCCCTACATTCTACCAACCACAGAGCTTCCCAAAGCTGGCTGCCTTTTGAATTAATTTCAGGACATGAGCCTTCTATTAGAATCTGGATGATTGGATTGGCAACTTGTGCAAAGATGTGCGGGAGTTTGAGGTGCAGGTTCTACCTCATTAGAGATATTTCTACTTGATGCACATGAAGGAAAAAACAAAAAAATACCCTTCCTAGAGACACAAAGACTTTTTAACTTTTACACAGTGCTGTCTTTGTTCTCCAAGCACCAGTTTTTGATATATTTTGAATGTTTTTCTGATTATACCTTCAATTATTAGAGGTTTGGGTTTTTTTAATCTATGGTGTGTCGTATATTCACAGTTTATCACAAAAGCAACATCTTTTTTTCTGAGTGCATATTGTTTTCACAGTATTAGCACTAACTTTTTAGCAGAAACCTCCATGAAGTTTCTCATGTTATCCGATTGATTCTGAAGCGTCTTTAATTTACTGCACTATGATAATATAATCACTATCACTTATTATCAGCTTATATTTAGGTTTTATCTCACCTTCCCAACAGTAAATCCAGGTGTTGAAATTTAATACCCAGTGAAGGCAATACAACCTGAATAATGTATGCTGCAAAAACAGCTGATGAGTTCTTAAAAATAATTACAGACAATGTATAAAACTTGTAGTCTCTAAACAATACCATTCAATTTCTTTCCTGAACGAAGAAAGTTATGAAATAGTGAAAAAGACTTTTAAAAAGTTAAATCTCATATTTGAGCACTAGATGATGTCAGGTTTTCTCAGGGCTGTATATCCAAAAATCTCTTGAGATCGCCCATGCAAGGGGTACACAAATTGGGTGTTATCATTGTATACAACTTGTACAAAGAGACCTCATTAGCTGTGACAATTTATATATACTACATCTAACCTATTCTGACCATTTACCAAAAATTTAATGCAGTAAAACATATGTTAATTTTTTATAATTTCATTATATTTATTTTCATTTTCATAAGTGTATAAGGAATTTCCATGTAATAAATCCTTTTGCAAAGTATAACAAATTATTTTAATCACAGAATTTCATCTTCCTATGATTATTATCTTTAAAAATCAAGGTTTCTAAACATCTAGTTGAAGAAAACTAGTAAAATAATACACAAATTGCCATTATCAAAAAAGTCCTCAGTAGCTCAAGGAAATATCCCATCTGTGAAAGCCGGTATTCTAAACAAACATATAGATAGCAAACCTGCAAACTTATAGAAAATTATATTAACATGTTATTCTACTTACACAGCTTTACAGCTCTGCAAATCATATCATTATGGAGTACTGAAAAATTTCACAACAGCACTGAATTCCATTACAGAGCCTTCATTACTGGATTATTGGCCCATTAAAGCTATCAACACATCATTCTTGAATAACCACCACAAGAATGAGCCTCTACCCTAAAACATAATGACGTGTATATGCCCTGCAGCAATAATAAAATAACAAATTAATGTACACTAATACAACAAAGTACTAAGTGGGGTTGACAACAATAAGTAAAAAGACTGGCATGCCTGTTTAGTATTCCCTAAAGTAATAAGAACAGTGGGTAAAAAAATTGTTTTAAGTACACTGTATTTTAGGGAAGATACGAAGAAGCAAAAACTGTCCCACCATCTCTAATATCCAGACGTGGAGGTACAACTGAGTTGTACCAGTATGTTTGTATAAAAAAAATGGTTTATTCCATGCTTTCTGGATTTTCCCCATTTATTAGTAGAAATAACTGGGACTCTCACAGAGTTGGTACAACAAGAATTCTGAAAACAGAATGTCTGTGTTTTCCAAGAGAACTGATACTACTGAGCCACTAGTTCTGCACATTTTTATATGTGCCTTCCAAAACACCTTCATTTTAAACTGAAAAGACTCCCTTGTGGGAATGAGAGAGTGGCTCATTTTCAGTGCTCAATCAGTTCTTGCAATTTCTTCCAAAACTGCCAACAGGGATGCCAATTAATTGGAGCGAAGACAGATTTTGTGATGCACTTGAGATCGTTATTGTATTTCATACAGGTCACTGACCCAGTGCTGGCTAGTAAGACATTACTGATCAAGAAACTTCAAAGTGTTATGATTCATCTTGCAAGGTCTCTTTTTATTTTTTTAAAAGGGAATTCATAATTTTTCCTTCTTTTCAGATGAAAATTGAATTCTACACTTGAAGGACACATTTTAGCTGAAATGCAAGTTACTGAATTCAGTTCAGATGCAATTGGGTAAAATATAACTACCTGTGGGAAGTGTTCCAACTTTATAATCAGATTGACCCTTGAGGCCCTCAGGTCTATCAGTCTATGAAGTTTAGCTGAAGCATTCGTACTTTTCAAATCCACACCACTGTACACTATGATAAGCTTCTTAAAGAAGAGCTCTTCTCTCAGCTCTGAAACAGAGAAGGTATCCCAAACCAACTATTTATTACTCTTGCTGTATTGACAGAAGTGCAATCACCCATTATTATTGAACACAACACGTTTTCACTGTAATTATTTTTTTTTTCCTTTAAGTCCCTTTAAAATGGGGGAAGAATGGACAGATGAGGAGGGCTGTTACTTCCAGATGTTTTTTCTCAAATAAATAGCTTGAACCCAGCAGGGCTAGTAAATCCATCTGCTGATATTTCAGACTTCCATGCATGTTTATACTTTCCATTTTCCTGGTTGTAATATATTTTAGGACACTGTAGAAGGAGAATTATTTTTCAGTTTGATGGGCACTGCCACATTGACTGTGTGGAGGAAGTGTCTTCAGGGCTTTGAAATCCATAGCCTGGCTTCCTGACTAAGCATCTCCAGTTAGTGAAGAGTTTATGATTTCTTCTTAATGAAAAGAATAAAGGCAGTAAATAATGTTTGTTTGGGTTTTTTGCGATAATTTGCACCTGACTACAGTCTACTTGTCCTTTATTGTTTTTGAGGAAGAGAGATGTCAAACAAAAAGGGTATGCACAAAGCAGGTTAAGGGTAAGATGCTGTAGCTGAGACCACACTCGCAAACTGTATGTCTGTGAATAGAGTGAGTACCATGAATAAAACTCCAAAACTCTTAAATAATGACAGTTCTTACAGTTTCCATGGTTGGATGGAAAGCTGTAGTCAAGCTAGTCTACTTTTTTCTTGCTGTAAAATGTTTGCCAATGAACTTTCTGACACTATATTTTATTTCATTTGGTCAGATGTGATATGGTTGCTGACTACAGCATATGAGTTAAAGCTGTAACAGATGGAGAGGATACACTAAAACTTTGAATTTTTGCATATATAAAGCAGTAATACTCCATCTGGGACTTGCTCTGCCTTTGTGCTTCATTGAACACCTCATCAGAGTACAGCAGGCATCCCAGCTCTCCTCCTTTACAGAGAAGCTGTCCCAAACTTCTAAATACCAGAACAAAACTTTTCAAAAAGCCTTTTCCTTGAATGTATTTAATTGCCACGGGAATAGTTTAATATTCTTACCTTCACATTTTCAAGCCATACTGAAGAAAATGTTGATGTGCCAACTCAAGCAGATTATAGGTGCATGTATAATTAGGAATGTAAATGTTTAATGAAACAAAACCCAACTTACTGATGAGAAAAATGGATATTTTAAACTTATAGACACATAATTCTGGGAAACTTAGTTATTAAAGTGGCTAATCCCTACAGGAATTACAGTCTTTAATTCTCCCTTTCGGCTGAAAATTATAAGTTTTAGGTAGTGAAAAATACAAATATCCCTCAATTTTTTTTAAACTTTGCTGTTGCTGCTGTTGACAGTTTGGTATTATTTCTATGATTTCATTGCTATTTTTTTACTTACTGTGAATAATTTGCCAGTTGCAATGCTCAAGCCACTTAAGGGGCACAACCAGTAAATTTCTTTGCAAATGAAACTACTTAGAGTTTCCACTTCAGTGTGTATGTCCAGTGACAGCAGATGGCTGTTATTCAGTAAAAAAATGCTGCATTTTTAAAATCAGCTCTTAAATACAGCAACTTGTGGAACCAAAATATTACAGAATGGATATGGAAGAGTAAGTGTTTTCTCTCCATTAATTTGATTCATTGCATTGCTTATTTGTTACCAAAATGTACTATAAAATATAAATGAATACTAATATATGTCCATGTGTAGCAACTATAGCACAAGATATGCTGAACTTATTTGTGCAAAGAGCATGAAACTAAATCCAAGATACATTTAATTAAAAAGAGATTATGCAGACCCAACAACATAGAAAATCAAATTATATCTAGTTGAATTCTGGGACAATATTAGATCACTTAAATCCTAAGCTGAATTCCAAATACAAAGTATTCTGCCTCATCAATCACAGTGTGGAGGGTTGCAGACTAGGCAGCAACACTTGCTCATCTCACAAACAACTGACTCTAACAAAGGCTATTGCTTTCAGCATGTGCAGTTGTAGGGCTGGGATGGGAAAGCAGCAAATGCAGGTACCCTCTTTATCAAAGGTATTTGTAGAAGAGCACTGCCTCTAATTCTCTCATGCAAGCTTTGGCTTCAGTTGTTTCATTGCACATTGTCTGACTTCCATCCTGTGCAGTCTGCAATACCTAAGGGGAAGAGAGGGAATCCTGCACACACTGACAGCACTGCAAGCTGTCCAGAAAGAATTTTAGCTTTGTGTGTTAGAATTTGGCTGGCCTACAACTAACTTTCTCCCTTTGTACAAATGGAGGCATCCAGTGGAATAATTGCAACTAAGGGATATGTCAGGAATAATGGAGCGAGAGAGAGCTCCTGCATTATACAGGCCTCCAGCTATTGACATTTTGGAAACTTTTTCTGGTTTCTTCCAGGAAGATTCTATTACAGTTCAAAGTGAGATTCAGAAATTCAGAGTTGAACACATCCATATACTTACTGAAGAATGATACCTTCTCTTTTTAATGTTAATTAGCAAGTGAATAACCACCAAAGTTCTTGCACAACACCCCAAACCAGCAAGAGATTTGAAGTCACTTCTGCCTATGTATTTTCTTTTATACAGGCTTTCCAACAAGACCAATCAGCTTTTATAGACATCTTTTTATTAGAAATTTAACTGTAAAGAGAAACTCTTTTTAGAAAAGGAGAAAAAAATTAGAATGTGAAGAGTGAAAGTGGGAGACTGAGAAATGTATCTTACTCCCTTTACCAGTCATGTCCTTAATCAGCAAGTAACTCTAAGTAACCTTTTAATTTAGAGTTGTTTTCATCCAGCAGCCTTTAATTGGGCTGTAATAAACCCTACAAGGATAACTTTGGCTTTACTCTCAATCTCAATGGTCTGCATAGGTACCTCAACCTGCACTCTAAAGTATTACCCCTTAAATATCTCCAGCTGTTCCCACAAAGGAGTCAATTCCTTCCAGCTTCTTTTAAAAGGCTGTATTTGACAAAGTGTGCAGCAATCAGGACATGACAAATGGAAGCTGTCTTGCTCTTCAGACTCATCCTGAGAAAGAATCACAATGTTTAAAATGAGAACAAACACATAAAAGAACTGCTGCAGAATGAAAGGTCATCCGTTTTAAAGGAAAATTTGCAATTTTGCTGTTGAGTATTGTAATTAATTGCTACAGTTATAGATAAAAGAGCTCTGCACATTAAAATAAGTTTTATTCAGTATTTCCCAAAGCAGGAAGGAGCTCCTTTGCAATCTGATCCTCAGGCTTTATTCAGCCCTTGAAATAAGTGACTGTCATGTGCTTTGGCTGGAGCTGATATATTCACTGTTTCCTTGATCTCCATTATCAGTGCATAGAGACATATTTGAGGGGATATCTGTGGTGGTTTGACTCTGTCTGAATGCCAGGTGCCCACCAAAGCCACTCTATCACTCCCCTTTCCAAACTGCATAGGGGAGAGAAAATATAATGAAAGGCTCATGATAAAGGCAGGAATCACTCACAGTCATGGAGCAGGCTACTCCTGCAGAACTGTGCCCTGTGGAAAAGGGACCCATACTGGTGGTAGGGAATAAAGTTAAGTCCTGGAAGAAGGTAGTGAGTGTTTGGAGAAAGGTGCTTTCAAGATTTGTTTTACATTGTCCTGCTCTAATTTTGACTGATAAAAAGTTCAACTAATTTTCCCAAGTCAAATCTGCTGTGCCTGTGATGGCAATCGGTGATTGATCTCTCCCCATCCTTACCTCAACTCACGCCTTTTGTTATGTTTTCTCTCCCTCTGTCCAGTTTGAGAAAGAGAGTGAGAGAGTGGCCTTGATGAGCAATGCTCTGCAGAGTCAATCCACTCCAACATCCAACGTGCTTTTTCAATTGCTTGCAAATGACTCCCCTCCTTTATAAAGGAACTTTTCCCCTGCAGAGGAAGTTTTCATTTACCTGTTGCCGCTGTTCAATAATCTGCCACGTGTGAGAGAGATAGAAAAGTCCTCTGAATGTAGCTATGGGCTGGACCTTTGAACAGGCAGAAAGTGCAGATGCATGGAAGTTGGATTACAGCTATCAAAACAACTGCACGTTAGTTTATCAAAAGAAATAAAGAAGATGTGGCATGTTACAAAATAGAAATAAATCATATAATTCCTAGATTCTGGTATTTATGATAAAATTAAAATTTCAAAACATCCTTCATCCTTTTAGACCTTTTTTTTTTCCACAGAAAACACCTTGAGAATTAAATGTATTATTCTCTGTTTTAGAAATACTTGTTTCAATTCTTTTTCTAAGATGGGAAGTTTACAATAGTTCATCAGGCAATTATTTTATGTTTTGTGCCCTTATTTATAGAATGTCAACTCTTGCCTTTGTACCTAATGAAAAGGTAATGTGGCAATGCTGTAAATACTGATACTGTAGGTATCAGACTTTATCATACTGGAAGTCAGCTAAGCTTTTTACTTTGTGCAAGAATTCTATCAGGATCCCTAAGCAATGATCTCTGACATTTTATATCTTTTTTCTTGCATTTATGCAACTGTACTAATATTTCAAGTCTTATTAATATTTCACATCAACTTTTCCTCATGCACTAGAACATTTGTACATTGTGCCTTAACTAAGTTTTTTCCCTCTTTCTCATGATCCTCACCTATTTCCCATCACCTCCTACAACAGTGCTTTTGATGCATGTTACCTGGACTTCAAAACTTCATTCTTCTTTCTTTTTTCCTGGTTTGGAGTTATCTAATTCAATCCTAAACCCTCTCTTCTGCACACCAGGGTGAATACATAGGATTTATAATTTTTACTAGTGTTTTTCTACTTTTCACATCTCTGTTAATTGTTTGAAAGGTCTGAGAAATTTCACTGCTCTTCTCAAGGAAAGCTAATTTACCTTTTACCTTATCCTCTGAGGACTATCATCTGCTGGCTGGATTTTATATACTGTCAGAGAAATCTGGAAATTGTGTCTGTTAAAGTTAGAGAAGGCACCACTACAACCAGCCTTTTTTCTGCAGTGCAGATCATGTGACTGTATTGTCTCAAAACAGACTCGCTTGTTGCCACTTAAAACTTTTTCAGCTTTTCAGTTTGCTACTCTTTTGATTAAAATTTCTGGTCACCTGTAGTTTTGTGGGTCCCTTCCAACTCAGGATATCCCATGATTCTATCACTTGCTTTCTAGTCAAAGCCAAAATATCTGCTGTTCTTTATTAAGATCAGTACTTCTCTAGGTCTTTCTCCCCTGTGTAATACGCCTCAAATTTTCTGCATGTTTCAGTTTCTCTTCCATTTATCTACCATTTGACTTTGAGAGGTTCATTGGAATTTATTGTGTGGAATTGGTCATATTTTCTTGTCAACTTGTCACAATTCTAAGGATCATTTATTAAGAAATATTTAAACAGACAAATTGGACAAGGAAACACACTATTAGGGTGATGACTCCCATTTGCACTTGGATCCTTTCAAATTTTGTTTGAGGAAAGAAACTTTAATCACTCCTCATCTCTTGTATCAGTTTCCTCATTCTTTATTACAAGTTCTGTATATTTTCCTTTGAACTTTTTGAATACTAGGTCTCATAAAACTTCATACCCTGTCTATTCCCCTTCACTGTCCTCACACATTGTCCACACACAGTCTCAAGCTGTGCCAAGGGAAATACAGGTTGGATATTATGGAAAAGCTTTTTACGGAAAGGGTGATAAAGTACTGGAATTGTCTGCCAGGGAGGTGGTGGAGTCACCATCCTTAGATGTGTTTTAAAAAAGACTGGATGTGGCACTGGATGCCATAGTTTAGTTATTAGGGCATGGGTTGGGTCTGATGATCTGGAAGGTCTCTTCCAACCCAGTCATTCTGTGACTGTGATTCTGTGATTGCAAGGGAATGCATGGAGTAGTGATAAGTGAATTAAGAAAGAAAAGCTGCTGTGAGTGATATGTGATTATTAGGATTACAGTTAACAAGCAGAGAAAAATCCAGGAAACATAATGAAATGGAAAGAGTTGTGGAAACTAGCTCTAGAGTATAATGAGGGAAATGGTTATAACCCTCACCAGTCCTATATTACTATTTACACCAATGTAATTGATAGATTGCATCAAGGTAGGACATTCCACATGCTTTAAATTTCAAGATAACATCTACTAATATTGTTATATACAATACTAGCCAATGCTTGCCAAACCATTACAAAAAACCCCAATGTAAATTAGTAAAATTATCTAGAAATCTGTATCAGTTGCTACTCACTTTTTTATCCTCTTGCTAATGGTTACATAATATGTGTGGTACTATGTGTTGTCTTTGTTGTTATGTAAAGGTTGCTTTGCTTAATTTCAGTGGTAACAAGTGGAAAATAGTATATGAATGTGTGTGTTTGGAGTAATAAAATAAATAAATAGCTAACATTATTTTTATGCTTAAATTTCATCCATCTCTCTAAATAAGTTGGACATGATCAGTGGAGAATCATATTTGAACATTTGTGTATTTTTACGCAGTGTTCTGATGAGAATTGCATTTTGATAACATTCTTCTGCTTGTAAGTAAAAGTGACCAGCTCAGAATCGCTCAGGCTGTGATGTAAAACAGTGATCAAAACAAAATATGTGTGTTTTCTGTAAGAGGGATACAGTATTTGTTTCTAAGACAAAAGGCTACAAGGAGTGGCACAATAGCACCCTAAGGGCAAAAAAAAATCCTGGTGCCAGTGTCCTAGCTTCATTTCAAATACATCAAGCATTAATATTGCACAGCTGTTGAATCCAAGTGTTAGATTGTAACATTTGGAAAAAAAAAGTTCTTTTTAACTCTGTGAACTAATCTGTTGTTCATTTACCAGGATTTCAGTTAGATCATATTCAATTCAATTCTTAGAAATATATGGATGCCTGCTGCATGGCTTTACGCTAAGCCTCTGGGTCATCTCATCTTTCACTATTACAGTTTATTTAAACACATTTCTCCTATTGCTCAATCCCTTCTAAAAGGGAGATGTTTGAATCTCCAGATTTTGATTCTAATTTCACTAGTTTTACTCAGCCCTCAGTAAAGAATCAACTCAACCATCTTTTCTGACTTCAGAAAATTTCTGATATTTAAATTGTTTAAATCGGGGTTTATTCTTTATTTGGAGAGTTTTGTGTCACTGGATCCTCTCTATCCTTCATGTATGAGAATCTTTAACAATTCCCTGTGCCTGGATGTTCTTCTATTTTTTCTGACCATAATATCTTGTAGTTAGTTGTATGGTTTCTTTCAAATAAATGGTACCAGTACTGGGGAATCAGCTGTACCCAGAATTTCTCTCTTCTTCCATTTATCAAGATCTTCTCAAAACTTTTACTCTTCCCTGGAGTTGAAATGCTTTCTACTCAAACCATGCTTTCATACAGTCCCTCCAGGGCTGGTCAAGGCTCTTTGGCATCAGTTGAGGAGGATAAATAGACCCCTTTATTTCCTTCATTTGCTGATATACTGAATGATGAAAATGACCGGTTTTTGTTACATATTTCATTGGAAACACCTCAATGTTAAGTTTCAGGAACATAATTCATGTATTTCACTATATTCAAATCAGAATCAGAGGTAAAAAAACTGAGTAAAACTAGACAAAATTTCATAGCTTCTTTAGATGCTTAAATAAACCCCTCTGACCATGCAAGAGAAATATATTGGAAAAATGATGCACTATATTATTCATGTCAAAAAAATATAAAAAGTATATTGAAATCCACCATTCCTTTCCTGAAAATGTTGTAAACTTTAACTGGCAGCTACATGCTAGAAAGGCAGAACATCTGCTTAATTTGTGAGAAAGATAGTCTCATGCTTTACAAAAGGTTGTTAAAATAGAAATGGTTATTATTTATTCTCAGGTTCTGTAGCTTCTACTAATTCCACAATAAAAAATCAGGGGAAAAAAACTGTATTTTATCATAAAAAATAAAAGCTGACATTGAATTTCCTGTTACCTGAGAAGTGATTCAGAGTCTTTAGTTACAAAGAAAAACCTTTAAGTTTTCAACAAAAGAATCTCAGCAACAAATGAAGAATTTGTCTATGTGAGGAACAGTCAGATTGCAGACCTCTACCCTGGCACTCTTGGCAAAATATTTGCAGTAAAAGCTTAATCCTAAATAACCATAAAAGCTGAACAAGAATTTTTCGTAGTCAGCTGAGAAAAAAAACTCTTTCAGTATTTCTTTCCTGTTACTATTCCACTGTTATTCACTGTAGTAAATTCTTTTTCATCCTTTGTATTCCCTTTCAGGCCTGCTAAAGGGAATTGGTATATTGAAGGAAGAGAATTTAAGTTGATCAAAATTACTCAAAGCCAAGTAATATATAAATTATCAAGAAAGAAACTTTCAAAACAAAGAAGAATATAAGTAATAATAATACAGGGGAAAAGTAGTATTGAAAAAAGTGGCACATTTTACTAATCAGTGGAGGACCACATCGGAAAGTCCCTTATGCAGCTAAAGGTAAAGTCAAGAAAAATATCTGAATATTGTCTCCAGCAACATTATAAAAACAAAGAATAAAACAGAAATAGTGAAAAAGACCCAGAAACACCTACCCGATAGGTGAACATGATATCTGAACTGGTAGCCTGAGGATCATCAGAGCCTGTCAGATTGACTTTTTGTCCCTGATTTTTCATCTTATCTAATTACACCAACTGAAGTTTGTGCTATACCAGACATTAAGGAAGACACACACAAAAAAAATGTATTTTCATGGAGAGGTAGATTTTCAAATATCCAGTAAAGTGTAAGCTGTCAGGAGTTTCTCCTGCGATTCAAATATTGACAACACATCTCCCTTCTCCCTGGTTTCAAGACACTTCTCTTGCAGTGGACATATTAATAAGGCCTCCAATCTTAACATGGACAAGAATGTACATTTTCCAAGGAAAAAAGAATTACACACAGTTGAATCTTTTAGAATTCTTTGAATGTAGTTTTGTGAATTCCTGTGAGTATAGTTTAGGTAGACTTTAATTGTCTTGTCAAAGTCTTGAGAAGTCTGAGAAATGAATTAAACATGAATGAAAAGTCCAAGTATTGTTATGGATAAAATCTACCTTGAGGACAAGAGAGAATAAATTTTTTATTGTGAGAAATGATTAATAGCTGTCTTTTGTACAAGAATTGTCCCTGGAAAGCAAGGGAGGACTGAGACAACAAATGGGAAGATTACTTAGGCTAATCAGGACCAGAAAGAGCTGTGAAGAGCTCCAGAAAGCTATAACCAAATGGGACAATGGGCAACGTGACAAGCAAATAACTATGTGATATTATCAAAAGGTAAAGGTAAAGTGCATAAGAAAGAGAAATTAAAATCTTTCTTCTCAAAAATACCCATTCTTCCCAAAAATGTCATAAATGAAGAGTTGTGAGTATCATATTAGAAAGAAGTCTACAATTCAATAGTGAAATCTCATCTGGGCTTTTGGTGACTGTGCTTTTAAAAAGATGCTTCAAAATGAAAGAAGCACAAGGATGAAAATACTGAAACTGCAGGGGGAAAATAGGCTGAAAAGGTTAGGATTATTTGCTTTAGAAAAGAAATTAGCCAGAGAGAATATGAGGAAAACCTACAATACAATCAGTGGTAGGCAAGATGGAGTGAATATACTTATCTTCTTGTTTCGTAACATGACAACGTGGAGATATTCAATTTAGTTCAAAGGCAGAAACCTGAAAGATTATCTGTATCATTTCAGATACAGTGAAGTTAAACTGTGACACTTCTACTTTCAAGAATTTATTTAGGCTAAATTTAATGAGATTTAAAGACGAATTGAGTATTTATATAATGACCAAGTCAGAGTTCTGCAAATTAGTGATAAATAAAACTTTGGATGTTAAATTCTGCCTTTTACGGTTTTTATGCTTAAATTAGTCTCTAAAAATTAGAAAGGAGCAGGTGGCCTAGGGGGACAGATTATGCCATACCTATGCCAACTGTAGAATGATTGACTCAGTCCCTCATGCTTCTTAGTTCTTCTCTTTTTAAACATTAATTACTGTATATAATATCCACTCAGTTAATACAGTATGGCATTTATTTTTCTTCCATGCTTCTGTATAGTTTAATTGAATATGCAAATTCTAATGTACAATTACTTTAGTTTTTTACAACATTGCATTATGGCTCAAATCAGCATTCAAGTCAAAGTGAATTCAAAAACAAATAAGAAATGAAAGTAGTTACAAATGCAATCTGAAGTACATGAACAACCACTTTATTTAGCTAGCAAAAATCTAACGGATGCCTGAGCAGGTTTCCCAAAGGAATAAACAAGCAATTAAAAAGTCAAAATCACAAAAATGTCAGTGGTTATTTTGGCTCTTTTCCCCAGCAGGAGCATTCATTAAATAAACATGAGCCTTCTTTTTACATTTCTGTGTTTTTTGCCTTTTCCTTGACTGCTCATTTCTCCTTTGCCTTTGTGGATTTTTTTCCCTTTTATTTTGTTTGGTATTGCTTTTTTCTACATTTTATATTATAAAATGGATATAAGGAACATAAATTGCAAACTAGTGTTTCTAGATGTTGGAATTATAGTGCTGGTTTTTGTAATTTTGCCCAGTTATTCTAACTAGTCTGCTAATTTTTTCTTCTAGTGTTGATCCATTAAGTAAAAGGAACCACAACATGTGTTTTTGATGATACATATTATGGCATTAAGTATTATCTTCTTTGATTCTACATAAAAATAATGTTTATGTTAAAATGAATCCTTGAGGAACAAGGTTATTCCTAGGCATATTAAAGAAAATGTTATTTACTTGACTTGGGTTATAGGAAAAAAAGTTGAAAAGAATAGTGGCTCACCTGTCTCATTGTACAAGCTGATTATGAATTTTGGAGAACTTCCTTCTGTAATTATTCGTTAGTATGTTCCTTTCATCTTTCTCTCAAACACTTGATGCCAACTATTGGCAAAAAGTGAATAATGAAATGTATGAATTGCTAGATTTTATTAGCTGTAGAAGGGATTATTAGGTTCTCTGTCATAAAATATTTGAAAATACTAATTTTAGTAGAAAATCGCTGTACTTTTCAATGTATAACCACATCATTTTTTCCTGAAATCAGAAAACTTTCTAGTCATTAATTATAATGTGTAATATATTTTAAAATAACTCCTAAAATCCTGTAAATCTTACAGCAGGACACCTGGTCCATTTAGGGTTTAGCTGAATATTTGACAGGAAATATGCATAAGTGATCTTCTTTTAAAAGCCATCCTGTCACACTCCTAACAATGCCTCTCTCAGCAATCAGTCTGAGTGTTGCCTCCTGTCTTTCCCTTTTAGTTTCATTAACTCCTGGCAGTAGCCAAACTTATTCATAAATGAAAATGAGAAGAGAAGACCTTGATGAGGTTCATTATCTCTGAAAGTGATAATTATGTTATGATCAGAGGACAAGATGTTGATGCAGCAAATTTTGATAGGTGGAGTCTCAAGCATAAAATTATATCTCCAGTAACAAATGTCCATGGTGATAGCTTGGAACAAAGTGGAGAGTGAATAGTAGCTTTCTGTGAAGAAAAAATTGTGGTCAAAGAGTCCCAGTGGAAGCATAATGAGCAGAAAAAGGGCACATAAAACAGGTTGGAAATATTTCTGTTTTCTCTTTGTAGTGTCACTGAAAATTAAAAGAAAGCTTAAGTGCAGTCATAAATAAATATCCATTAAAAAAAATGGTAAAAGCTAAAAATGAGATTAGTTGCAATGAGCTCAGAGTACTTTATGATCCCTGAAAATTATTTGGATTTCAGTCTCAGAAAGAAGAGAGTACAGAAAAAAAGTGTTACTTTAGAAAATTCTACTTTGGGTTGTGATACTGTATGGACATTATACCAGTGCTGGTTAAATAGCTAAAACCAGCAATACTCCTGAGTCAGAAAGCTGTGATTCAGCTGCCTCATCTTCTGCATAATGCTGTAGAAATGTTGTCACTGTTGTTAAGCACAGCAGCTAGAGTTATTTAAATCCAACTGAAGATATTTGGGCCTATTTTCTCCTTGAAAGTCATATTATTCCTTGCCCTACCTTGTTGTCTAGGCTTCCTCAATAATTAATGCAGAAAAGAAAACATTTTTGGAGGGTAATTAACATCATCTACATTAGGGTCCAATCAATCTGTGAAGGCATATTATAATCTAACTACCGAAAATCAGCCTAGATGTCTGGTTTAGACAAAACATAACTTTTACTCAATACTTAAATTTAAATCTGAATGCTTAAAAATAATTTGTGACACTTTCACCCTTGAACTTGAGCACATAATTTGGATGAAGAAGTTTTGCCCATGTGATCAAAACCAAACAAATTTTAGGGATTTGGCTGAGCCTTGAGAAGTGAAACAAGCCATGTTCATTTACTGGATGGCACTACAAGCTTCACTGAGATCACAGAGGTTATACAACCAAATATTATGTGGCAAAGGGAGCACTGAATAAAAATCTAAGTTGGGTAAATCAGGGGAAAGTTATCAGTATCTCTTATCTCTTCTTTCATTACTGGAACTATTTTACAGTCTGTGGGTTTATTCCTTGCCAAGCAAAATATTCCCAGTAGACTTTGAAAGGGCTTGATCACTGCGACTCATTTCAGATGTAAATCTGTCAGAAAACTCAAGTGTTGAGTCCAGTTCTGAATTAGACACAGACTGACCTTCTGAGGGTAATTCTGACCCACACTTTTTAAAGGTATTTGGATAAGAAGGGCTAAGAAAAAAATGCATTAAAGAAATATATTAAGGAGTGACCCTGAAGCAGTTAATTCACAGACTATGTAAACAGTATTAAAAATATTTTGTGAGAAGTAGAGTTTGATTTCAATGTCATTCCTCTTCCTTTGGTGTTTACTTCTCTCTTTATTATATATATTCAGATGTTGAATGGGAACCTGCAAGCTGGTTAAGTTGGAATTTTTGTTGAAATTATGATGCAGAAAATATAAATTCACTAATTGCCTTTCACTTTCTTAAGTGTATTCTCTTTTCTACTGTAGAAAAATTTGGTAGGAGAATAAAAATACATCGTATTTAACTTGCGAACACTTTGTCAAAATGTCTGTCTTTTATAGGAGAGCTCTTTTACTTTAGTTATTTTGAAATCTAGTAATTGGGGACAAAAATATATATTGTAATTATTCTTCCTGCAAAATGTGAGCAGTTAAGGGGTTTCTTTGCCTCCTATTGTATCCACCTTCTCTTGATGCTCCTTTTAAAGGCTTTCTTTCTAGGATATATTTTTCAAATGTTTCTTTGTAGATTAGGTATTGAATATACATTTTTGAAATCCCATAGGGTTTAGAAAGGTGATATACACGTTGTGTATATATTAAGGAATGTTTGGTGACAAATGGAAGTTGAGGCATTGGAAACCAGTGTACTTATTGGATCAACTTTTTAAAAAAATCAGTAAGCACAAGACTAAATGTTACATGGCATAACTGTCTTCTAAAAAACTTCAGGTTTTGCCTATAAATCCTTTTTTTTTTAACTTTTTCCATGGCATTTGCAGTTACAGTAAAGGATACCTGATTTGTTCACTATATTTTTAACTCCAAAGTCTGTTTTTGCTACTGCAGTGTTAAGGTGTCATTCTTTAAACTGCTAACCATCACTGTTTTATGAGTGAGTGCCTGACTGTCTCTATTGTGCAAAATGTTCTACTGCAGTACAAATCTAAAACCAAATTATGGTCACTATAATGAAAACAGGGAGACTTCATGGATATGTTTTGCACCAGCTCAGAAGAGAGATTGTTTTCATCTGTGAAATGTCTGTAGACAGTGAGTTATTAAGAATAAAATGGCTGCATAACTGCCATTGCTAACTACCCTGTGTTTCTACATTTTTGTGAGCTTCAAAACGTGTGCATATCAAACTGTCCTCTTGAATGAAAGCACAACACATGCTGTGTACTTGCTTATGACCTATCACACTGGGGCATGAATTCTGCCCAGGGATGCTATCTTTTAATGAAGAAAAAGATTCAAAAAGAGAAAAGAAAGAACAATAAATAGCTATGATAATAGCAGTAAGTAACAGGCTCCCTTGCTAATGTAATGTTTGCAAATACCAGTGTATGTTTGAGCTTACTCACATAAGTAAGTTGTTCATATCTTCTTCACAATCCTAATCAAACAGTGAATGATGGTTTGAACCCTAACTGCTTAACAACATAGCCAGAAAGCAGGTTAACCTGGGGCAAAGAGAGAAAAGGCATGTAGCATTACATGAGTAGGCTATATTAGAGAAAAAAGTACATCTGAGTAGCTCAGTCTGTTCTTTCCATACATAAGAGATCCAGTGTTATGGCTGAAAGGAGGAGAATACTCCATGTTTTGTATCAAGGAAATAGCAGGAATATTTGGGGTGTAATTCCAAACTGTCACCAACTTTCCCTAAATGGTAATATCTTTCTAATGCCCATCTTTTGTAACAGGCTAAATGAACATAGGGTATGAATGTTTTGCTTATTTTTTAAGAAAAAGACAACAGTCAGTTATTTTATGTGAATGGTAATTTCCACAAAGCTGTACAGCCTAAGTGTCAACCCCAGCAAAGTAATGGAAGAGCTGATATGGTGGTACTTGACTAGGAGAAAATCAAAATCAGGTAAGGTAGTTAATGATAATGATTTTTTGGGGGAAGATATATACTGTCAATACTGATAATCTGATATTCTTTTATTTTGCATGTAAGATTATAAGACAATTGATGAAAAGTAATTATCACTAAGGTATCTGTCTTCTTTTTGTATGACATTTTGATTAAGAAAGTAGAATGATACAAAGTCAATATGACATGAATTCACTGAAGCTGACTAACCAGCAGGCAAAACATCACAGTAATTGTCACTGAAGGGGTCGATTCCAGTTGGGTCTCACAAAGATTCATTCTTGGTCTCATTCTGTTTAATAGTATATGTATTGGGGAAAAAAAACCCTATAAAATCGATACTGACAAAACTGGCAAATAACATAAGGAATGAGACTGTAAAAAAATGGGTTTTTTAGGTCACAGAATATCAGCAAACAGTGCGTGCTTTAGCATAACCAAATGAAACATCATACAGATAGCTCAAAATTAGAGATTTTCTATAGAAACCTACCATCTGTGGTGTCCAAAAAGTTAAATTATGTTATAATAGAAGGATAAAATTCTATAACAGAATTTTATAATTGTTGGATGCGTAAAGACAGAGGTAGGTAGACTTATAAATCCAAATAATAGAATAGATAGAATTTAGTATTTATTCAGTACATGGGCAGACTTAGAATAAGGAATTAAATTCCTCTAGTCTTTAGAGGTAAACATACTTCAGGTGCAGCAGAAGCTTCAGAAACTTTGGAACCTTTACAGCTCTGATATAATTTCTTTCCTTCTGAGTTAGGATGGTGGTGCTGGGTTGGAAGTTGGACTGGATAATCTTAAAGATCTCTTCCAACCCTGATAATTCTATGATTGTAATTTTCCTGCCAATTTCAGTAGTTAAGCAAGATTATTAAGGGGAGGAATTTGCTTCTTGTGTTTTCTGTCTCCAGGAAGCCTAGATGCTAGGTTCAGCTATATTTCTTTTACTGGTAGTATTTTTAATATATTAAACAATTTTCAGATTGTTTACAACCTGAAAATACAGATTTTTGATGTAAATTATGGCCTATTATACAAAGGAAACGTATATGTTCCTCTAGCAAGCTAGCTGTAAATGCATAGTATTTATGCAGCATTTTTCTTGTGCGCTTATTTAATCTCCACTCAAATGATGCTGCCCTCTGTCTTCCTCCCTACTGACATTTTCTCCACTAATCCAGACAAAGTCACTTTACTTTTGAGACTGAAGGGTTAACCTTCTTTTCTGCATAGCCTTTATGTTTACTCTAGGAGTTATCAAAAGGATTTGGAATGAAGTGTGGAAATGAAGCTAAAGCACAAGGGCATATTGCAAGATAAGGTAATGCTAAGAAGAAATACAGAATTTACAGAACTGCTAGATTTCTATTTGGCTATATTTAGATTGAAGAGTCAGAACAAGACATTTAATATGTGATAATATTCTAACAGAAAATACATATTTGGTGTCTGTGACTAGGAAATCCCAAACTTTCTAGCTTAAAAAAAAAGCATAGGAAAAAAAATTACAATTTACTAAAGTGCTGTAATAAAGTAAAGAATAGAAACAGAGAAAGGGAAGGTAAAGTGAGTATTTTTATGGAAAGACATTTTACAATCAACAATTTTATTTTGTTGATGTTCCACAGTTTGGCTTCATTAGCTACCTTTGTATAGGATAAATTAACAGGGCAAAATACAAGAAAAAATCATAGGTAATCAAGAACAACATTTTTTGTCAAATATTCGAGGTCTGATCCTGTGTTACCCTGCATCTTGCCTAGTCTTTCTCTAAGGACCAACATCATACACAAAATATAAAATGCAATTTTCCTGTGTGAAGCAATTTGTGTGCTGTGTAGGACTTTGCACTCTTCTGAGACTGAACAAAGCTTAGGGCAGGAAAGAATGGGTGGAGAGACATGGAAGGGGAGACAGGGATGCCTGCTGAAAAAGGTCCTCATTCAGTCTGAAGTCCTCAAATAATCAGCATAATTGCTACTGTGTATAGCTTTGGTTTTTGTTACTTATTTGGCCATGTAGATAAAAATTATAGCATTTTGTGTCATATGATGTTTATAATCACAGATAAGCTGGTCATTCTAAAATCAGTAGTGTTACTTTTTGCCAGTCATATCACTGTCTTTATGACTGTCATATCAAAAATCTAAACTTTTATACAAGTTTTATTATAATTTTTCAGATAAAATATATGTCCTGCTACATTATCCAGTATAATGCTCGGAAAAATATTTTTGTTATCTAATAATTTCCTCTAAATTTTAGCATTAGTCACTCTACCTTATGATGTGGCTTCTATCAAGCTTCACTGATCAAGTTTTAGTAACTTTTCCTCTTTTACCTGTGTTTCCTTCTGGCCTTGAGTATATTAAACAACTTTTCAGTTATGGAAACTTTGAGTGCAGATAGTTTTAATAATTTTGATTTGTTGCAGGAAGCAAAAAGGCTGGAATCTCAGCAGGATTAAATACATTCAGCTTTCCATAGTTCTATGAAATTAAATGGCAGTGTGCCAGTCTATATACTGTGAGCTTCTACACATAAATATGGGAAAAAATACTTTTCTTCTTGCAAAAGGTATTTGAAGTTTTTCTACATATTGCCACTTTTTTATTTTAGCTTTTTTTTTCTGGGGAAAGTAAACCCTTCCACATACTACTCTAAGGATTTGCTGTTGTGACAATGGGGAAAAACCAGTGCATTCCTCTTGGCAGGCAACAGAAAGAAAATAAAGGCCATCTATAATTCAGAACTACTGTGTGTCAAATAAAAATAAAATCATTATAAAATAATAATTATGTGATTCATGAACCAGAAACTCTGATTGTTCAAGAAATGCAGCAATAAAGTTAAGAATGTAATTCATTAAAGATATGAAATAGAAGATTTTCCCAGTAGGAGATGAAAAAGTCTAAAAGTAATTTCTTCATTAGAGTTTAATAGAAATTGAACATGAATTTGTGCATAATTAAGGTTGAATTAGCAGCAAAAGTGAGACAAAGCATCCATAGCATCCTCACAAACGATGTGAGTACTTTGCTTAAGAACTGCAAAGTCTGAACAAGTGAATTCCACTTTCAGGATATTCATTTACACTTTACTGCAGTGCATAATGAGGTTAGTGTGGTATTCAGGGTGCTTAATAAAAGGTAAGTTCTCAATGGTCAAAGTCTTAATTAAAAAATGTCCTGAATAAGCTACTATTCCCCTTTTTATTGTTATGACCGTAATCAGTGAAGACATATAAATTGTTTGACACCTTATAGAGCTGAAGATTACTTTAATTTAAGTGTTAATCAGAACTATTCTTTTTTATATGCAGCAAAGTGGCAATATTTGCTATTTCAAGGATGTGGGGTTATAACTGAGTATAAAACTGAAAGATCAGGAGTTGAAGACTGAGGACAAAATCTGCTTCTTTGCTTTGGGAAGCTTGAAGTCTGCTGCTTCTTGACTGCTCAGGCAGATGTGCTGAGTGCAGGTATTTTTTGGGGGTTTTATTTTTCATGTAACTTTTTGCAAGTTTATCTTTGGTTTCTGTTTTAAACTCCATACGGCAATTCGACTACTGTAATTCTGTAATTCTGTAATTCTACCATCTCCCACACTGAGTAACTGTCAGGAGGAGCAGTAATGTGATGTAATGGCAGATATTTGTCTCAGAAGTGGCTGCAGAGTACTTGCTTACTCTCTTCCTCAGTGAACTTCATGGACTTCCCAAAGTGATACCAACCAAATTTTAATGCCATGCTGATACCCAGCAGTATCCCATCTCTTTTATCTAGATAAATTCATTCCTTGAGTTAAAAATGTATATTACATTAAAAAGAAATATATGAGTCGCAACATATGCATTCCATAAATGCACAAGCATTTTAATAGATGATGGGTTAATTAATTAGGTGCTGATTAATTTCAATAGAGTTTATCTTGAAAGGAATTGAATTTCCAAAGCTGAAGGTGCAAATGACTTGCTTGAGTATTCACAGTGTTTGAAATATGAAGAAATAACAAGTATGGAATACAAAATGTGAGGATTGAACAGTTTACATACTTTGAAGATAAAAAGCAAAAAGCAAGAGAGATATTCCCATTTTCTCACAGAAAAATAGGGGAATTGGAGAAAGATATAAAAGTATCCTCTTTTTGGTATCAATCTATATTAGTCCATGCAGACTTTGCTCTGATTACAGTAATTTCACGATTATAAGGCGCACTGAGCCGCACTTCCAGGTGGCAGCAACTTTTCATTCTCTGTCCATATATAAGCCGCACCTGATTATAAGCCACGCATTACAATACAGGATGTGATATAAGGTATCTATTCTATCACCATCTGTTGAGGGTGGGGGCAGTGATACTTATCTCAATGGCAAATATACTGCTAATGGGCCATCTGTTGAAACCAGGCAGGGCATTGTTCTTTATCTTTTCACAACCCATCCTTCCTCCAGCCAGTCATTTTCTGCTAATGGCCATTGAGTCCC
>PYHW01010620.1:2391314-2423384 GCA_013186435.1 Turdus rufiventris | reverse complement strand
GCCTTATAGTCGTGAAATTACTGTATTTAGGATAATATTAGAATTGAGAGAAGGATGCTCAGCTTCTAGAAAATGATAGAGAGCTGGAGGTATAGCCCCTTTCTTGGAGCTCTAACAAAAGGCAGCAATGGGGGATAGTTGTGAAACTGGGATTCAGTCAGAAATCTCTGATGCCCTGACTGATGGGGTAGGACACCACTGACACAATGACTACAGCCTTTCAGGTGGTTATGCCTTCAACCCTTTTGTGTCTGAGCCATTCTTCACCTCTGCAGCCAGGAATAGAAGTGTTTACAGAATGCCTGGTGGGAAGGATAAGACCACACTGGAACAGTCCTGGATTCTTCTTCTTGCTTTTAGTATACTTAAGGGTTTTGTCCTATAGCAGTTCAATGAAAACTGTATTGATATGATAGTAGCTGTGATGAGTCAAGTCTGTGCATGCCTTTTGCCTTTCAAAGTCATGTGCTATTACAGAAAAAAATGTATTAGCATTAATTGAGCAGCAAAGAATAAATAATGAAACAACAATTATTTCATTTTAAGATAGTAATGTAGATAATGGTTAGATAATGAATAAACTGAAGACCTTGTTTCACATGAACAATTAATTCTATCCCAAGAGGGGAATATGACTGATTCAATGCAATTAGTTCCATCTTAATAATGTTCTTAAATATCTATTTAATTTTAAAGTACATATTTAATTTTATTTCTTTAAGGAATGTTTTGGTTTCAGACTCTAGTCAGAAATTGTCTTTTTTTTATCCTTTCAAAATGGACATAGCACAAAAACTACAGAGGTTAGTAAAAATCTAGAAAAATGGGACTGTGGGGTGACGGAACTGAAACTTGCTGGGCATTCAGAATGGCCCCCTTGCTGCTCCCATATTGCTCCTTCAGGAAGTGACCTATTTTAAAAGCAATTAAGTTACCTTCCTGTTACTCAGACAAGGAATTTTCCAACTTTTAGCTAAGTTTCTTCATAACCACTTTATACCCACTACTTCTTGTGTCAATAGTTGTCATCTACCTTGAGGAGCTTCCCCTCAACCTGCTATGGGTTTTGCTTTGATATATTTATCATAATTTGCATTTTCTTGACTGAAACAAAGGCAGTTTTACACTCCCCTGTTAAAAATATGCTACATTTATTAGCTGACACAGAAGCAAATATTTCTCAATATTGGCTCTCTGTTACCCCCACCAGAAAAATTCACAAACCATAGAGGGAGTTCATGGAAATATACAAGTTGTTCCTCACATCCACAGTCTCTGAGAGCTAGCAGATCACTGCAATTTCCAGAATAGGTGGTGTCTCAGAAACAAAGTGGTACCATGACAAGAACATACACCATTGGCTTTATTTAATAGTCAAGGACAGTTTTCATAGATCTTTATAGTTGCAATCAGAAATAACATTCTTGTTTCCTAAACTAATTGTCATCCTTCCCCCATCTCCCTTGAATACATATTTCAAAGGAATTACTTCTGGTTTCTAGCCAAAAGAATGGATTTTACAATTCATTACTGAAAAAAGAATGACATTGAATTTAACCTCCTAAATGTAATCCTTTTATGTCTTGCTGGCTTGCAACACAGCCATCTTGGTTTTAATGGCAGCTGTTTCCTCAGATTTACAGCTCAATTTTCACAAATGCATGAAATTCTTATCATAGGTCTCAAATGACACGTGTTCAGGAATGTTACAATAATCAATAAAGGCATTTTTAGAGTGTCACTAAACATTTAATCAAGATTTCAAGAGTCTTGTACTGTTATGGTTTTCTCCTTCTGGTATTAACGGTATTAGATGGTCTGTAGAATCTGATTATTCATCCTTTGTGGAACATTCACTTTTAGTAATTGTCAAATAAAAGATGTATCTTGCACAGAGCATTTATAGAGACAGATGCAGCATTAACAAGACATTGGGAACAGCTGTCTATCTGCTATAGATTTAGGGGAAGTTTCAGAAGACCTTAGCATGTTTAAGGCTAAAAATTGATGAGAGTCTCCATGCCTGACTTCCACAGTGTCAACAGTTTTCTAGAAAATACTGGAAACTCAGATGTTGCAAATCTTGTGAGAGATTCTTAAGTATTCCTTAATAATATCCACTATTCCATGTGAGAATGGAAAACATCTTGAAACAAAGTATTGCAAGTTTATGTGAGAAGGATACGAAAAATCTGAAAAAGCATACAGGACTAACTCCCATCAGGGTTTTATCAGTTACTGCTCCCACTCTCTATCTAGTTTTGACTATTTCTCTTGAGCTGTGATTTGCATCTGGCTTTACATGATATAGGTTTGAATTCATACAATGACCAGCCTATGACCAATATTTTTTGTCTGCCAAAGAACTGAACTTCCAGTTTTTCTTCCTTTTTTATTGGTAAAATCCAGATGCGCTCCCTTCTCTTAGATTGAATTGCACATGTTAAATATTATATACCTAGTAAGGTGTCATTTGATTCTATTTAGCTATTACTGTTCTTGTTTTTATGCTTTTAATATATTTTATCTGTGCTATTTTTACAGTCTTTTCCCTTTTATAAATTGCATTAAATACAGCAATTTCACGATTATAAGATGCACCGAGTATAAGCCGCACTTCCGCATCTGATTATAAGCCGCATGTTACAATACAGAGTGTGATAAAAGGTATCTATTTTATCACCATCTGTTGAGGGTGGGGGCAGTGATCCTTATCTCTGCAGGAGATATTCTGCTGATGGGCCATCCATTGAAACCAGGAGGGGCATTGTTCTTTATCTTTTCACAANCCATCCTTCCTCTAGCGAGTCATTTTCTGCTAATGGCCCATTGAGTCCCACTGTGTGACTGATAAAATTACTGCATCCCATTGGAAGTTGCTCCAGCCAGGAGCAAGAGCCCAACAATTCTTACCAAAATACAAACAGAGGTTTTGGGACACTAAGGTAGCTCCTTTCTCCACTGGATTCTGGAGGAAAACCGGATTTCTCCACATTACCACTGGAACTTTAGAGGGAAACTGCACCTTGTACAGGAGCACAGCTTCAACTGAGCCACATCTGTCACTGCAGAAGGACTGAAACCACCATTTAATCAAACTGCTACCAACACCTTGCCTGACAGGGTGTCAGGTTGTACTTTGACTTTGTCAGGGTTTGGAGTTTGTTTCTTTGTAGTACTGTATTTCTATTTTAATTTCTCTAGTAAAGAGCTGTTTATCCTAATTCCCATATTTTTGCCTGAAAGCTCCTTGATTTCAACATTATAATAATTTGGAGGGAGGGGGTTTACATTCTCCATTTCAAAGAGAAGCTCTTGCCTTTCTTTGCAGTTGCTGCCCTCCTAAAACAGCAACTTTTCATTCTTTGTCCATATATAAGCCTCACCTGATTATAAGCTGCACTTTGGGTTCGGACCAAAATTTTAGTCAAAATGGTGCAGCTTATAATCGTGAAATTACTGTAGTTTTTAGAGTCACAATTAAGGGTCTATAATAAATGTCTAAAATCATATGGTGGATACTGCTATGTGAAAAAAGTGCAACATAATTGTACACACAGACAACTATGTACACAGACTTTTGATTTATTACATCATATAATTTGGGAAAAATGTTTGTCCTTAGTATACAATAAATTTGACTATAACAAGAAGGATTGTGATTACCACAATAGCTAAGCAAATGGACTTATATTTGTGTACCAAACTTAAGCTTGCTTTTGAATCTCTGGAAATGGCCTGTAAAATTCAGTCATTCTTGAAATAAGTCTACTTTTGCTATTTTCACATTTCTCAAAAATTTGCACAAAATATGCTGCAAGATCTAAGATCCCAAAATTCTGTATGTAAAGACCTTAGTAAATAATAATCAGTTAAGACGGAAAATGCTACACTGAGCTACATGTCCAGAAGACAATATTCTAGTCCCATCACTGCAATTCTTTTCCCCTGAGGCATACACATATTGTAAAAAGAACTATGATACACATTTAATATCATTTGATACATGTTGTGTATAAACACAACATAAATTTTTTCTCTGATAAGAAATTACAGTAATTTCATGATTACAAGCCACATTGATTATCAGCCGCATGTCCGGGTGTCAGCAACATTTTGTTTTTTGTCCATAAATAAGCCACAGCAGATTATTAGCTGCTCTGTTGTTCACAGCGAGGATCCCTGTGCAACTTTCACAAAGTTGCCAAATAGTAGCAGAATCGCGGGATTGCGGGGTTTTACTGTCTCAGCTCGGGGCCATGCGGGCTTGGCCCTCTCGCGGCTGCCGAGGAGGCTGTCAACAGGGCCGAGTGAGTCATCTCAGTGCTGCTGCTCGGCGGGGCCGCTCAGGGCCAGTCACCGCTGCCGGGCTCACTTGCCCCTGCCTGCATCGCCAGTCCTGGGTGGGCTGGCCCTGGCCTGGCGCTGCTGGCCCCGCTGCTTCTGTGTTCGCTCCCCCCGACCTGGGGCTCGGCGCTGCTGGCCTCGCCCCCGCTGAGTGGGTTGGCTCTGGCCTGGCACTGTCGGTCCTGCCACCGCCACGTTCGCTCCGCCCAGCCCCCGCCACATCTGCTCCCCCAACCCGGGGCTGCCCACCTGGCCCCTGCTGTCTTTGCTCCCCCTGGCCCAGCGCTGCCCCGTGTGGGCTCGGTTCAGGGCTGCTGCCGGCTCGCATTTCCGCTTGGCAAATTTCAGAATTTTCTTCCACAGATTAGCCACTCTGAATTACAAGCCACACTTTGGGTTCGGACCAAAACTTTGATCAAAATGGTGCAGCTTGTAATCGTGGAATTACTGTATTTGTAGCGATGACAGATAATGTCCTAAATTACTACGGTAATACATTTTATTTATGCCAATGCCAATTACATGGCAAAGCCCAATGTGTTATATGAAAAACCACCACTGCATAATATCCCAACATAAGGACAAGGGGCAGCAAAAATGCATTGGTAACAATTTTAATGCAGTTGAGAGTAAACAAAATCTAAGAACACAAAGGGGATAGAAAACACTTTTGGTGTAATATTTTTTCCTTCCTAACATTAAATCCTCTAATGCTAGAATTTCATTATAGTGACCAGCATTGGACATGAATTGTTAGTGTGGGACTCATAGCTCTCGGGAAGTTTAATGCTGCTACTTCTTCATGAATACGAAACTGAAGTGAAGGTGAAAAAAAAAAGATCATGCAAACAAACAAGTTTTTCCATCTCAGCTTTAATGTTCTCACAGTGCTGCCATACCAGCAGCATGTTGCCACACCCTTGAGATAAGCCAAAATTTCTGTCAGTAGGAAATTTTAAAAGAAATATTTCAGTCTAAGTTCTTGTTCAGATTTTAGTACCAAAAAGAAGCAAGAAGTTTCACGCTCCTAAATTAGACACAGAAATGTCAGCAAGTGCCCTTCTGTGTTTCCTGTCTTGAAAGCGTTTACTTAGAGCTCTGGGACCCCAAAATTCTCTCTGAGTGCCATGACCAACCCTTTATCTAGGGATGCCAGGAAAAAATTATAATGGCTTTTTAGAAGAATAGTTCCATCAAATTAATAGTTGGCTGAGGCTCAAAGTTCCATGGCTTGAGTACAAGCTTTTTGTGGATCTTAAAAATAAACGTCTCTTCTTCAAAAAAGGTTGCTGACATACATGTCTATATCCTATCCAAACGACCATAAAAACCTGATCCAATAAAAAATAAATTGCTAGGCGTCCTTCATTTGCAATAAGGTTATAGTAATATTCTTAATACCTACCATATTTAGTTATAGATAACTGTATTTGAAATCTGTATATGTACAGGCTTAGAAAAAAAAATTCTGCTGAGTTGTTGAATCTTGTAATATTGCTTAGAGTAAGGAGGCATTTTTACTTGTCACATTAAAGCAGAAAACCTGAACAACATTCAAAAGGCTAGAAGTGTATAAGGAACTTGTGCAACAGAGTCTGAAAATAGAACCAGATACTTGTGTTACTGGACTTCTTCAGAAGTCCTTTAGGGTGTATTCTGGAAAAAAAAACTGTGGTCTTAGTTTTGATATTTCAGAATCATGGTGCGGTTTTGAAACATCATATGTACGTGATATCCAACAGCAGAGCTCTTTCCTGTTTTTACAGTTTGCAACCTTAGTAATGCTACCACTGCATAAATGAGAGTGTGAATCATGACTCTCTGAGTCTAAAACTGAAACAGAGCTTAGTCTCTGTGGAAGCATGAAAAACTACATTATCTTCTCCATATCAATTAACCCAAATGAAAATAATTTGCATTAAATTATTGCACAAAAAGAATAAAACTAGTTGTCTGGCATCTCTTCCTAATTTTCAGACTGAGAGGACTAACAAAACTCATTAAGAATTCTAAAAGTTCTGTACTTATGTGTCAGAAATATTACCCTAGAACTATAGTCTCTGTGACTGGTGAAATGAAGTATAAGTCCTCCAAAGCTTTTTAAGAATTTGGAAGTTTTTATTAAGGAGACAAGATGGAATTTAATGAAATTATACACTAGTAATAGTTTTGAAAGAAAGGCTAAGTGTAATGGAAGAAGATATATAATCCATGGTCAGTTTTTAATGTAATAAAAGCAATTGGTTTTGCAGACTTGAAAGAAATAGCATGTTTTGTGCTCAGTAATGCTTATTCTGGCAGTTGCTCCTGGCTATGTATCTCATATAATTTTGAAAGGTACAAAGACATGAAAAACTTCTTACATGAAACAGGACTCATGGATATTAAGGTGACAGAGGGTGAAATGAAGAGTGTAGGCTTTGAAGAAAGCAAGGCAATTTTCAAAGCAGCTAACTTTATATTCTTTTTCTAGAGTTACTCTGTCAAAGATACTTAGCTCAGCTGTCATTTCTTCCTTACTAAAGCCATATGTTTCACAACTTAAATCGTCAGATCCATCTGTGTTATTGGTGGTGAATAGCAGTGGTTAACTGCATACTCTGAATGCAGATCATTCTGTGGTACTCAGACTCAATTTTAATTTTAAAAAATCAGCAACCAAATCTCCCAGCTACAAGTCATAGATATTTTTAAGTTTCTGACTAGGAACAGAGAAGAAGAAGATTTCTTTTTTCTTGCCTACATAATTTGTTCAAAGACATAATGGGAAGAAAAAGAATTGTTATTTTTTTAATGTAATTTCTTTAATATTTTCAAATTGAAAACAAGTATTTTTCAATGTTTACAGTGGCTTTAGAAGACCATTCAGCTTGCATACAAGATATTACTCTATTCCATCATGCACAATAAGCTTTTATCTATTGTAAAAATTAACTTTTAAATATCAGTATTAAAATTTAAGTAACATCCACTCCCCCATATCAACACCTGAGACATATTCAGTAAGATATTTCAGCTAATAAAATCATTTATTTGATAAGATATGTTATGTGGATTACATTTTGCAGAAGTTGAGTGTTCTGACTTAGAAAGTAAGGGAAAGAAAGCAAAATCATTGCAGTGACAGCATGGTTTCAAGTGAGGTATTATTTTTCAGGCAAAATTCTTTCTCTCACTTTCAAACAGCTCTAACAGCACCATTAATGACTCTCAGAGTTGCATACTCCCATTAAAAATGTCACCCTTGCGTATCTAGAAGCTTCTTCAATACCAGAATGTTTCTGTTTCTGACATTAACTAACATATTGCAAGAGGTAGGGAGCCTCATTCCAGCACGCCAGTTAGCACATTGTGGGTTTCTTTTGAACAAAATAAACCCCGCCCATGTCATAGCATCTTTCTGAAATGACAGTATTTAAAGAGTCAGAAGAGATGGTATTTGAAAGCTGTCTTCTTTCCTTCAGAGGATGACCGATTACACCTTCAGAGAGCATGTCTAACCAACCAGACCTTTCCTAACTAATATGTAGGAAGGGGACAGGTCAGAGAGGTAAAATCTTTCTCCAGTTGCATGGTGAGGGTGACTTGCATCCCCATGGCTGCCTTTCAAACTTCTGAGCTAGAACACAGTCTGTCAGTGACCTGTGGAATGAGCAGTGGGAGAAAAACTCTTTGAAGCAATGTGTTTCTTGATTACTTGGATACTGTTCTTTCTCACAACCTCCTAAGACCGACTTAGCGCCAGTACACAGAACTCTGTTGAGACAGAAGAATTTTTAGAGGTCTGATGCAGCTCACGAGCATGAGCCATACTCTAGGCCACTATTTCTCAACTCCAACCTGAACTAAGTAAAACACCTATCTTCCTCATACCAAGAAAATGATATAAAAGAATTGCTTTTAGTCTCAGACAATTGGTTCCATAAAAAAAAATCTTTGATTAGCACAACAGATTAAGGATAAAAGTAGACAGAGACACTTATGCCTCGAAAAGTATATGTTGGCAAACAAAATGCAAAAATTTCAGCTTTCTAGAATCTTGTCAGTCATGCACAAAGCTATTTCGAATGGAGACAGTTCCACAGCAACTGACATGAGGATGAATCCTAGAACTGGAAGAACTGAGAGCTTTATGGCAAACTTGAATAATAATGCTGATAAACACCAGCACAGTTTCAAGCCTACAGCCATCAAAGTCAGCAGTGAGCTCTGAGGTACTCTGTTGAACACCGGTATGGGAGGACCTTGGCAGACTTCAGAAATGGGATAGAGAAAATGAGAGCACATTTGGTAGTAGTAGTTGCATAATGGACTTCAGAAAGTCTGGAATTTAGGATCATTGATAGCTCTGAAATGTCCCATTTGAGATGATTGCATCAACTCATTCTCACCCTTCTAGTATGGAGAACACCTGCCTGTGTGCCAAGACAAAACAGCAGATCTCACCTCAAACAACATAAAGTACAGAAAAGGAAAATATTGGTTCATTTCGGTCTTTTGTAGATAGGCTGGGTTCCACAATTGTATATATATAATATATGCAAACCATTCAAATATTCACTTCCTCTGCTATTCAAATGCACTGCAAACCATCCACCACTCTGTTAGACAATTAGAATACTTTTTCTCCTGAAATCAGAGAGATCCTGAAATTATCCCTTCCTTCTTCTAGCTGCATACACATTAACTTCATCCTAGTGGTATTTTTAATTATGATTGAGGTACTATAAAGAAGCCAATAGCTTTCTAAATATATTGCTGAAGGACTACATCAAAACTAATTCCTCTTCTCCAATGCAGGGTTTGATATAGAGCTAGATATTTTCTTTTTCTTTCTTAGGTGTGCTTAATTTTTTCTCCTTTGTCAAGTATTTTGAGCTATCTCTTTCCCATGATAAATGGGAATCCTTTCAAAAAGCAGCTCGGGTCAGACTGCATACTGTCTGCGTGGGTAGGAAGGTTTGAAAAGGATTCCTCCTTTCAAGTGTCCATTCCCACTGCTCTGTTGCTTGCATTGCCAAGGTTGTTAACAATAGGGACTGTTTCTACATGAGAGCTGAGAAAATCCTGACTCTCAAAGAACTCCCTTCTGAGAGATCAAAACCAGTTGTGCTTGTGATGGTTTTTTCTTCTGAAGTACCTGTTTCACTGAGTTGCTCATACAGTATTCCCAGCTGTATCATATTTTAGTTAAGAAAACCAACTTAGATTAGTTTTCTTGACATTAGTATAGGCTGTTTTATAACAGTATTCTGTTGGTTTTTTATATTTTCTGTTTATTGGGAAGATTCCTAAATTATAACTAGGTAAGCCCAGTGAATTCTAAATATAGCCAAGAATCATTAGGGGCAAATCCAGAAACTCTCCACTAAACTCCATTTATACAGACAAAATTAAAAGTTACTTTTTATCTCTCAATCTTAATACACTCCTACTTCCTCTACTTTGATGTCAAGGTTCAATTTTTCTTTTCCAACAAAGATGACAAGTTAATAATATCAAGAAAAAATAATGGACGCATTTTCAGAAGTGCTAATTAATTTGGTCTGAGCAATTCCTGGCAATTAATACTTTCAGTCTTGATTTTTCAAGGAGCTGGGAACACATTTCAGCTCTGGGTGATAACTGAGGCAGCAAAACCACAGAATATCAGTAGATCAGTCAGTCTGAGTATGAAGACATTTAGCATAGGCAAGTAGTCTGGTACAGGGAAGTTTTAATCAGAGTGGACTCCATGGAATGCCTTGGGTATTCGGGCATCAAAGCTAGCTGAATTAAAATTTCAGACTTTCAGTTAGAGAACATGTCTATTATTAGAAATATTGAGAAATATTGAAAGTATATTTCTATTCGTTAAGCCAGGCAGCAGGATGACTTTTTAGCCATTAGGAAAGATAGTATGCTTACTGCAGTAATACCCCTGCTCCAGATCTGTCAGGAATGATCTATCTCCACCACCTGAAATGTCAGTCCAGAGGATCTTATGTCTTTAAAGTCATGTTCCTAAACCAAACTTTTCAGCATTTCAATGACTCCTTTTCTCATTTTATTTTCTTCATTTTTACCTACTCATTTCCTTTCTGCCTGAATTAAGAAACATATTTGTAGCTCATCAAGAAACAAAAATAGGTATGCTGGAAATAACACATTTTACAGCAACTTTTGAATTTGATGGAAATTAGTCCTTGGCAGAATAGCTCATTTCTGCTTACCACAGAAATGAGGAAAAGTTTTAAAACATTGCTGACTGTGGACAACATTAACTGTTTTTTCAAAGTAGAAAAGAAACAACTGATGTGAAAAAGTTAAAATTAAGCCCTAGATAATCTGTCCAAAATTAATTAAGCCCATTTTGCTGATGGATGTATATGGTACAATAGGCAAAACCCAGATGTCACATTGAGGTTTCTCACTGGCCTGTCTCTAAAGTGTTTCCAGGTGTTCTGAGCACGCTGCTTGTCTGAGGGCACCTCTGCCTCTGCATTGCACAGTGTGCAGCCATCCCCAGCCAACAGTATTTCCTTCCAGTGTGTGATGAGCATGCTCAGAGGGGTGGATGGATAAGCTGTCAGAATTCTAATGTAGAGTAACAGTACCTTATATTTGAAACTTAGGTGTTTTAAATGTAAAGTTTGTGATTTTTGGTTGGTTGGGGATTTTTTAAAGAATGTATAGTAGGGAACATATGGGGAATTGTATTGTAAATATACGTTTTCAATTAAATATTACTGGAAACTCTCATGAGAATTTCTCAGTTCTCTGAGAGTGTGGTGGGTTTACCTTGTTTGCCAGGTGCCCACCAAATCTGCTTTGTCACTCCCCTTGTCAGCTGGACAGGAGAAAGAAAATATAAAGAAAGGATTGTGGGTTGAGATAAGGACAGGGAGACATCACTCAGCAATTGCCATCATGGGTAAAGCAGACTCAGCTTAAGGAAATTAATTGAATTTATTACAAATCAAATCAGAGTAGGATAATGAGAAATAAAACCAAATCTTAAAAACACCTTCCCCCATCTTTCTTTTCCTATTGAACTTTACTCCTGAATTCTCTGACTCTTCTCCCTACAGCAATTCAGGGGAATGGGGAACACACTGTCTCTACTGCTCTCCCCATTAGTGCCTGGACTGCTCACACTCTTCCCCTGCTCCAGTGTGGGAATCCCTTCCATGGCAGGCAGTTCTCCATGATCTTCTCCAATGTGAGTTCTTTTTGAAAACTTCTCATTTCTGTCTTTAGTTCAGCTGTAGTCAAACCAGAATTTCAATATTTAAGTAATATAGCTTTATGAATTGTCATGCTAATTCTATCATCTGGACCTCATTTTATAATTTAAAAACCTCTTCTCCTACCTATAAATATCACAAAAAATATGCAGGTAGAAAGTTTTAGAATGAACATCTTTTGGGATGAACATCTTTATTTTGTTTATATCAAATAAACACAAAGAATATAGTTATATTTGCTGGAAAAACTGATGTAGAAATTGTGCCTAACTGGAAAAATTAATGGATGTTTTTGGCTATAAAGCAAAAGGTATTTCATTAGAAGCTGATAATTACCAGTGTGGGTTCTAGACAATGGAATGGATGCAGTAGTACACGTCTAGTGACAGAGTTTTCACATGTTAAATAATATTTAATACTGTATATTATAATTTGTGATGTCATCATCCTCCATGTAGAACTAATGGAATTTGCAATGTGCAGTGTTATAATTTTAGCATCTTATAATATTAAAGTGATAAATCTCATCCCTACTTCACATGTCACACACATTGCCATTATATCAGCCAAATATGAGGAAGTTTGGAGAGGGAAGGTCGTCTTTGAAGAAAGGGTAGCGATCTGCATGACAACACTGACTCTGCAGGGAGACGTTACCTTTGGATAGCAGCTAGAGATAAATTCGGTGGAAAACTCACTCTGTTTTTACATCTCACCAAGCCTTCTTTGGTGGGATTAGCGCCTGGAATTTTTCTTGGTCTCTTCAGTATACTTCATGGCTTGGTTATGAATGGCTTTCTTTACAACTGGACTTTATAACATTGCTGTTTCACCCTCAAAGCCAGTTCTTATTTCCCATTTTAAAATGTCACTGTCTGGGGGTTTGTTTAAGAGTATTAGATAGTTTTTAATACTCATGAGGAATTTCTGGTGTTCTAAAGGTTTGAGTGTAAATCCCAGTATCTTACAAAGGAACTGAAGGAATATATTTTGTTGTAGAACCCTTCAGCCATCTCAGCCGTGCATGATACTTTTGTTTGAAAGGATGTTGACTCTCTGTTGATATAGACACATTGATGACTCTTATGGACAGATTCCATATCATCACAGCTTTATGTGTTTAATGTAAAAGTTATGCTCTGGTGACCTAGAAGTCCAAATAACCATTCTCAGTCAACCACCAGACTCCAGGCACACTTTGTTCAAAGGCACAATAAAATACAAAGTATGAGTCTTCCAGATGACAATTCATATGCTGAAGGGTGCTGGAGAAAATTGTGAACACAATGTACCTGAATGACTAGTAGTAATCTGATTTTGGATTAAAGACAGGGTTAAGTAAAGAATAAACATATCTGTAGTCTTAAACTGCTTTGATTACAGTAATTTCACAACTATAAGGCGCACCCTTTTGACAAAAATTTTGGCCCGAACCCGGAAGTGCGCCTTATAGTCCGGTGCTCCTTATATAATGGACAAAGTTCGGAAATTTGTCAACCCGGAAGTGCAAGCTGTGAGCCGTGGGGGGAGCTGGCAGGGCCATGGTTGCTGGGTGGAGGTGGGGCCACAGGGCTGCAGCTGCCAGGTGGAGGCGGGGCCGTGGGGCCGGGGCTGCCAGGTGCTTGCAGGGCTGTTGGGCCAGGGCTGCTGGGTGCTCGTGGGGCTGCAGGGCTGGGGCTGCTGAGTGCCTGTGGGGCCGAGGCTTCCAGGTGGAGGCAGGGCCGTGGCAGCCGGGTTGAGGCGGGGCCTCAGCCAGCAACCGTGTGGGGGGAGCTGGGGGCGGATCCTCGCTGCAAAAAAAAATATGCTCCCTATAGTCTGGTGCGCATTATATTATCTACAAAGTTGCAAAATTTTCTGACTCCCGGGCATGCGCCTTATAGTCCAGTGCTCCTTATGGTAGTGAAATTACTGTACATAGCTCAAACATTTGTCTAATTTATTGTGTAGGTGAATATGCTTATTTCATACCATCTCTGCTTGATGTAATAGAAATCTATTTTTAAAATTATTATATTTAGAAATTGTGTCTCTGAACATCTTTAAAAGCTGTTTATCCAATATTCATGAATATGAAATTCTGTCAGCATTGAGCTGAGTTTAATAAAATTGGTTTAATTTAATTTGAAGAAACTGTATGGTGGTTTTTTTTTTTCTTGACATTATGATACACTTAGAGCTTTCATAGTGGGAGTGTCACCAGCTCAACCTCTCCCAAAAAAGGGCAGTTTGATGGAATTTCAGCTCTGACCTTCCCATTTCAAATTTGAAATCCAAATCAGGAAACAGGGAAAGGTTGCCTACAAGGCAATTCAGATATTAGTTGAAGGTTCTTGTCAGTGGCTACGAATGTTGCTGATCATTTACATGCAAAGTACTGAGTTACTGGACTTCAGGAAATAGAAGTAACTTGAACGGAAGAGCACTAAGTACATTTTTAGTATCAATTCATTGTGTCAGTTTCTGTACTGTAAATTTAGGATAATCATGTTACCTCAAATTAATTAATTAATTAATTATAGCAATATACTACTTGAGAACACATTTCCATTAATTACTTGAGAACGTATTTCCAATAATATTGCCATCCTTATTCTCCCCACTGAGTTAGTTGGGATTTTTATATGGACCTAACTAGCACTCTAGCACAATAGCTGAAAACTGACATCCAAGGTATTTTGAAGGGGCTTGTGTTGTTAAACATTCAATTCAGATCATGTTTCTAACGTGATGCAGAAGATGTTATTCTTCATGTAGTTATCACTTATTTTAGAACTCCTGATCAATCACTATCTCAGGATTATTACTGTTTACTTTCCTTCTTTAAGCAGGGGGTTTTGGAGTATATGAATTACTATGGTTACATAGTCTGCAAGGTGAAGAACAATAGATCATCCTTGACAGAAAAGATATTTATTAATTTCTGATGTTCTGCCACTGTTACAGGTCAGGAAAATACAAAGAAATTCTGAAAAATATCAGCCAGATTATAAAGTATTGGAAGGGTTAAGATATTCTTGAAAGTATGAAACCTTTTAGCAGATGTAAAAATAAAGCCTAGACCTTTTTTCCTAACTCTATTTTAAGAAGGACTTTTTGTTTAAAAAATAATTGCTTCCAGTATAGATTTTTTTTTGCAAGAGATTTAGAAAACAAAGGTAAACTTGTGTCACCTTTCTCCAGAGTTTTGAAAATAGTAGTTTATCAATGAAATTATTCAATATTACTGAATGTGATTTTTGCCAACCAAGACAATGTATTAACAAAACCCTGCTCATATGGCATATCACAAAAATTAAATGAAACATTTATTGATCTATTTTTATGAATTCAACAGAAGTTATATTAGAATAGACTCACTTTATTGATACATCTGTCTCACTAATGACTTTTACATGTTTTAAAAAAACTCATGCTACTCAATTCTACAAGAGACCTTACCATTTGAAACATCATTAAAGCACCAATCTTGGAGTACGAATGAAGGACTACAGGCTTTTAAAGTATACATTTATAATATTTCCTGTGTATTCTTAGATGGTCTCTTTTTACATTTGATTTCTCTATTCTACATTTGATTACTCTAAGCAGACTTACTCTTATTAATGACTGCCTTTCTTTGATTTACGTTTATATTAGATGAGTCTATCAAAAAAGTACAAATTCTGTACAATTCCTTCTGTTCTGTGATCTTCCAGATCTCTCTTCAGACTTCTTTCTAAGACAGGTTTCAATTCTGAAGTTTCCCTCACCCTAAGAGACTACAAGCTTTAGCATGAAAGCAAATTGTTTTGTCAAGGTTCTTACCATTGAGTTTGGTAATAAAACCAGCAAACCCAAACTGATTGATCACCTATGTGCATATATATTTAAAATTAATTTTTTATCTGTCTGTATATAATATTAGTGTCATAATAACATAAAATTAACTTGCAAAGAGAAGAATTTTGAGAAATTACCTCATATCTGACAGCAATAATACAAGCACCCGATGTGAATAGAATATGGTAGCGATCACTGCAGGAAGGGGTAGCTAATGGGTGGGAACTGACTTTTCTGACTGGATGCATGATTATCTCTGAGTTCACAACAGAGAAAATGGCCTGACGCTGCAAACTAGAGAAAGCTAGGTCTCAGTAAGGATCTGTTCTGCTCATAATAGGCTCAGAAAAGATGGGGTCAGTCAGCACAGTACGAACACAAAGCTTTGAGGTGACCTTTTCTTTTTTCCTCTTAACTATAACTTAATGCTATTCCAGTCTGTCACATCCCAATATACTGACTTCAGATGAACTGCTGTGTGGGAGCACATCTGGAATGAGTCTAGGCTGCCCTAGAGAGAAAAGGTTATGAAGCCCCTCATCAGGTCAACAGCTCAGGACTGGTCACCTGAACCATCTTTGCAAACAGCAGACAGAGGCTAAGATGGGAGAAGGGTAGCAGATTGCTTTCAAACCTTCATGAATTTGAAAGTCTGTGTTTTAGCTCAGCAATTAATTTTTATTTGCTACTGCAATGGAAGCTTAACAATAATGATAAAATCTCAATTGTTTATATAATAGTATCTGGGGGTTTACGAGAAGTATTCAGCTAGATAATTAACGTGAAACTAAGTATATATCAATAAAATCCACAGTCCAAGCTGCAATCCAAATCAGTGTTCTGGGAAAATAATTGAAGTTAAATACATAAACTATTTTCATTGTGGTTGCACAAACACAAATTGTTGGCAGAGATTTTTTCTGAGATGACCGGAAGATAATTCCTTTATAATTGATATTATATTAAATAACACACCGAAAAAACACCCAAATAATTTCTGCTTGAGAAAATATATTATTTGACCAAATATGAAATTTTCATTCTGTTTTCTGTCCTTGTGTTTTATTAAATCAAAATAAATTGTGAAAGGGAATTCATCTTTAGAGAAGAAATTGAAACATTTTAATTTGAAATGGTAGAACCAAGCATTTTGATGCTTTCATTATCCTCTGATCTTTTTTTTTTTTTTTTAGCCAAAGGATGATCTCAAATTTTATAAATGGTTTGGCACATTTTTTTAAAGGATTTTTTTTTTTGTAAGCTTTAGTCACTTATGTCAGTAAGCTATATACTGCACACATATTAAATGAAGAAGAATGTCTCTGTCCTCCTACTGAATGAGAGGAAATGCAGCTTACATACAATCACTCAGATGTGCAGCTCAAGTGGCCATGTGTCCTTCAGCTCTACCTGGCAATTTCACTGCACATAACAATTGTAACTAAGAGGCTGAAATGTGATTCAAATGCAGCATAAAATTCAGAATCCCAAAGTGATTTGTCTTTCCTGGAATCACGTAGAAACACAGTGCTTTTGAAGGGTAACATTCCAGAATGTTCAGTGTGTGAGTACAGCAATATTGGAGAAAGCAGTGAGGGTAAGGATGGTTGAGTGTTGTAGGAAATAATGACCAAAAGGTGAAAACAAAAATATGGAACCTTGCAGTGCCTTCTAAAAACAGGGGTGAAGGAGACCCAACAGCCATGAGAACTATGTGCTCTGGGGTATTTGGATATCATGATAAGTTCCAGAGAGAGATTTGAGGAAAACCAGAAGAGTTTCTTTACCATTGTGTTAGCCGACCTTGTAGACATAAACTCCATGAGAAGTAATGCACATCAGAAGCTGGACTTTTAGGAACAAATGTTGAATCATAATTATTGGGGATGTACATGTGAGAGACACATAACGTACAGGAGGTAAACCAGTGTATATCAAGCCAAGCAGTCCCTGTCTGTTTTGGCAAAAGTTTTTATGTCATTATGTGTAGACTGCAATCTTTTTAACTGAGACATAGTAACAGCTAAATGCAAAGCATTCTTTTCCATCTGATGGAAAGGAATGCAATATGAATGGAATACTGCAGACATTGATTTTGAGCATCAGCTTTTTCTTACTTTTGTGAGTCATGCAAAAATTAAGTAAGCAGAATATGCAGGTGTTCTGTTGTCTTCTGGTAGAGCTGAGGCCACCAGATACCAGTTACCAGATACTAGTACATGATCAAACATACTGAAAGATAAACTTGCCCTTTGTAATGAAAAAGATTGATGTCAATTTTCTTGTAGGGGGTTGGCATGTTTATAAACATAAAACTTTTTTTTTTTTTTAAAGATGTCCTTTGCCTTTAGGAGGTAAAGACTGCAGTGGTAAAAAGACAATGCTCTGGGAAAGAGTTACTATTGATCGAATGAATACAAAGGAGACATTTCTACCTCAGGAGGTGAATGTGTGGTCATTATCAGTCACATAAAATATTTTAGTTGCCCTCTGCAGTTGTGACTTCTGGGCTCTCATAAATCAGATGAGATGCTGATGGTCAAACAGACTTATTATATTCCCTAAGTCAAAAGTACTGTTTTTTCACAGTCATTTTGACCCTGCACTTATCATCTAGACCTGTTTTAAAATAAATCTTAAGAGCTATTTTTCACAGCTGGCTCATATCCAGCAAAGGAAAACCAGTACTTGACTTTTATGCAGTGAAAAATGAGAACTTCTTAATTTAAAACTAACCTGGTCTCCTGTGAAATTCTACCAGTTACCAGTCAGGAAGCCTTAGAAACTTAAATGTCTTTGTGTGGGGATGAGTTCTCGTACATGTACAAAAGGGCTAACACAGAGAGCCTTGAGGAGAGCCGGACATTTAAGGTTGCCCTGCTAGGAACAACCTCTTCTCATACTCTTCAAAGAACTCTTACATCTGAGTGGTATCTGAGCCCTACTGGTTTTTTTTCTGTAATACATTCTTGCTGAGTTTTTTTCTGTAATACCTTCTTGCTGATCTTTTTCTTGCTACTTTCTTCACGTTCCAATGAGATGTTGGGCTCTTGGGTGACTTGGAGATTCAGATGAGTTTTATGCATATAGTCCTAGGGCAAACAAGGTAACAAATCACAAATGGCGCAGAAATGAAGCTAAAATGAAAATTGGTGCCAGAAAAATCTCCAGTCCAGCCAAAAANGAAAGAATCTGATTGTGACTTGAACAGGACTGTCTTCAGCTCTGATGTCTCTTAAGCCTCTAAAACTAAAGTTTGAAATAGTTCTTTCTCAGATAAAAAGAACGCTCTACATATTATTATTATTATTATTATTATTATTATTATTATTATTATTATTATTAATATTATTTTTGTTTAACTCTGAGGAGTAGCAGTATTGGCCAGAATTAAGTCTTTCCCTCTTGGGAATGATTTGAGGTAGTATTGTTGTGAAAAATGCAAAATGCCTAACCAAAGCTGAGATATTTTGGGAAAGCAGGGTTTGGTTCTACTTAAATTCTGTTAAAAAGCTGTATAGTTAGCTTCATTTTCATTATAGATATTCATCAAATTATGCAGTTGGTTAGGAAATCGAACAAACACAGTATCACAAATAAAATCCTGGCATTCTGTTCAATGAACTTCATCCTTTACTGTGAAAGAAGACAACTATTTACAATACACTGTGAATAAAGCCAGCTTCCAGGAGATGTAACAGAAATTCTATCTGCAAAACAGTATAAAGCATATGAAAAAAGCAAGTTGTCTTTGCTACTGAGACACCCAGCCAGAATCTGCCTTTTCCTCCAGGGCCATGGCCAGTATTGCTGCCCAACATGACCTCTTCTCTGTAAGTGCAATTTGGTTTCTCCTGATTCACCACACTCAGGCAACCTAAAAACCACAAACAGCATAGTAAGGACACCATGAGGATCAATGGCATTTATTCCCTGCATGAAACTGATGACAAGTCGTCAGGTGTGCAGGTTTTCTGAAGGATAGGTGTGGGTGTGTTACCTTGTACTGCCTCAAAAAAAAAACCCAAGAATTGCTGCACATCAGACATCTACTGTCTCAGACCCTGGGCATGGTATGGGCTGCCTGATTGAGTGGTCACTCAATTGCCATTTAATCTGGAACTTCTCTAAGAGCATTAGACATATCTTCATCTCAGTTAATTGAAATAATTTATAATCCAAATGATCTCTCCTACTGTATGTTTTTTAACTCAACTGCACCAATCTCATCAGTATTAGAGCTTGTCTAGAATTTTGATTGACTTGTTCTAAATTCACTGCAGCTCAAAAAGTTCACTGCAATTCAAAACTTCAGACTCTTTCTAGGTTCCCTGGGAGTTAGGGTTGTGCATCTAACTCACCTCCCTTCTACCAGCTCTCCAAATAATTTAGATTTGTGATGCTCTTTGGGCTCATATACAGCCTTAGAATAATGGAACTCCGGACGTATTCAAAAACATATGATTATTGCACATGCCTGTCCTAAACAATCCATATATCCAAGACAATATCATAAATAGCCAGCATATCACAGGATAAAAGAAATAGAATATATTTAAGTGCATGGAGGGAGTAATCAGTTGCATGAGGGCCTTCCAAGCCATAACCAGAGATCATTATGTATCTGCTAAAATTAAGACAGAAGAATATAAGTGATTTCTCTCTTCTGTGCACTACTCAACTGTTCCAAACAACACATTAATTTAAAAAAAAATCTCCGTCTTAACAAAGCTTTCATTAAAGGTTAGGTTCTCCACAAAACAGATTAGAATTGTGCCAAAAGACAGCTACATCAGAAAACAGCTGTGGTTTTTACTAAAGTATCAATAGAAATAGAGTTTTCTGAGGAATGTTGGAATTGCTGACAATTCCAACATTGAAGGTGGTGAGAATACCAGATGTAATGGCTGGAAATAAAAACAACATTCCTAATTTCACTAAGTAATAATCCCTTTGTGAACTCTAGCAAGTTATTTAGGATACACATTGCAAAAGCTTGTAAGGAATTCATAATACCCCTCATTTTCAGTGGGAATCAATGTGTTAAATATACCTGAGTTACTCACAGATGTGGGACATATTCTCTGAAATTGCTTAGGAAAATGAATCCCCAGAGAATCAGAATGGCAAAGTTTTTAAAGAACATATTTGTGATATAATGTTGCATGATACTAACTTATTTCACTAAGGAAGACCTTGAATTTTACAGTGGTTAACAGCTTTGAAAAATATATAGATACACCAGCACAAATGCATGTTTTCTATGTGACCTAGATGCATACTCTGCCTGGATTTTCTTGATCAGGATTAGAAAGCTCACCCTGCACAGCTGGAAATGCAGGAATGTGATAGATCCCACCAATTCTGAAAATTGTGGCCAGGCCATTTAGGTTACTTGAGAGAGTGCTGACTTCTTGGAAAATTAGTACTATAAATGCAATTCAGGTGGCCCAGAGGAATCACTGAGGAAAGTGAACAGCCTTTGCCTTGTTTTGTTTACCTCAGAGAGCTCATTGTCTGGAAAAAAGCTGATTCTATAATTCAGTTGATTATCCCACTGATAATGAGGATGGAAAATTGCTGAAGATTTCTCATGTAGGACTATTCCTTGTGATTAGCTTTTAATACTCCTAACTCAGAAGCAGCTTTCTCAAGTCTGAGGGAAATCAGTATTAAATCACCTGGGACTACTAAGTAGAATGCAGCCCTTGCTGGTTGACAGGAAAGGGTAACACAGGAACATTCCGAGGTGGATGATAAAGTAGAAGTTATTTCATCTTGTTTTTTGCCCTCTGAAGGAGCACAGATAAGTTCACTGCTACAAGAAATAGGAAATGCCCTCAGGCACTGAAGATCTCAGGAGTGCATGTGTGTCTCTCTGCCTCTCTCTCACACCACCAAAGAGAGTAGTTCTTTAAAAATCCTGTTTCAGACAAGTAATTTAACTCATAGAAACAGGAAAGAAATGAATCTGCACTAAATTCCAGGATTAGCTGTTGAGAAGGACTTTCACACACACTGGTGCAGCAATGAGGTATCAAAAGGACTGCATTGTGTGTTCCTAAAGGTTACACCTAGTATTTTTGTTTCACAGTTAGGAAAAAAAAAACAACTAACCAGACAGGATATGCCATTTTCCTTTCCATCTTCTTTCTCTCATCTCCAAACCCCCACCATGTACATGTTCAAATATTTCCATAACAGACAAGTATTTTTTGGTCTAAGTCAATAGTCCAGAAGAGCAGGTGGAATGTTATTATCAGATAAATCTTCTTTATTCTTTTGATGGTGATTCAGCAAATAGCAGTAAACAGAGGCTGACTAGAAAACTGGAGGTAAGCTGAGGCCATGCTCTCAGTGTTTACATTTTTATTTTGACAATATGTTACCTTGAACATTTGGCCTCCTTTTGGGCTTCCTTCATCTTCCCCAGCCTGGATGGTGCTCTAGGCCATGGAGTGTGAATTAAAGGCATTCCCTCCATGTGGACCTGAGAGAGCTTAGCAAGGCACGACCTCTGAGGAAAGAGAAATACCTTTACTGAGGGCATCTGGCAGAGTTTGGGTGTGAGTAACACATCCAGCTGTTCAGCACTATCTGTCAGGGCTTTAGGGCTTATCATAAAGCTGACTTTGGGAAACTTAGTGAAAATTAGTCTTGGCACCTGATGTGTCTGGAATTTTCAAGCATCTCCAGCATTAAACAGAGGTTGGTATATAGGAGTTTGCCTATGTACTGCTATAAATTCTTTGGATCTAATTTTGTGTATGTAATTTATGTTTTGAAGGGAACACAGGTGCTACTTGTAGCTTTGAATTCACAAATTAAAGTGCACCACAAGAGACATATATCCATGCAAATTGAAACTAATGAAGAGGCTTCTACAAAGCTTTGCAAAGCCATGCTATGTACCTTTATAGATCTCTGCAATAAAAGAATTCTATAAAATTGAATTAAAATATTAATGCAGTGTGCTACTGTATTAATGTACTGTAGCATGGAAAGAACTTTATCTTTTTAGAAAAACAATTATTATTTAATGTAATTTCCTATGTGTTAATACTGTAGGAACAAGGAACCATAGTCAATTATCATCCCAGCGAGATAGCTTTTCAGATACCTGTTATTTACTTTGTCCTACTGTTTTTTCAGCCTTGGACTGAAACTCTCAGTGCCAGATTTTCCTGTTTCTGCAGAAATACTCATTTTTCTTCCACTTCCCCTCTCAAATATATAAAGCCAGTTGCAACCTGAAGTCACTGAGTATCATGCTTAGCCCTATGAAAGCACAGCAGCTGTGCAGTCTAATGCTGGGCCAGAATCTACCCATGGGAAGGAATGGCCTGAAGTTGTGTCAGGGGAGGGTTAGGTTGGATATTATAAAAAAATGTTCTTCACCCAGAGGGTGGGTGGGCACTGTAACAGCCTCCACAAGGAAGTGGTCACAGCACCAACAATGAAATGTTCTCTGCAAAACCTTTTGTAAAGAATCTGAGCAACTTCAATATCTGTAGATTCTTACAGATAAATACTTGCAGTATGTCTGTTGTACTGTAAGAATCCTTTTTGTTTTAAAATGTTGTTTTTTTTTTTTTTTGTTTTAAAACAACCAAATATTTGTATTGAAAGATGAAAAAAAAAAGCTTTGAAAGAAGATTTAGGTAATGAAAATCAATAGGCATATGTAAGGAAGTGTTTTGGAGTATCTGAATGACTGATTAATGCAGATCTTTACCCATTTAGCTCATTTAACCAATAGGTATTCAATGTCATTTCAATTTTATAGCAAGCAAGAAAAGGGGGAATTAAAAATACTAGAAGTAAACCATTGTAAATTACATCAAAACAGTTAAGAGTTAAACAACATCACTAGAAAAACAAAATTTTATTGTCTTGTAAGCCAGTTGGCCCTAAATCTGTTGGGTTATTACTCTAAGCAAAGTATAGCCATCCATCACTTCATAGTCCTAAAGAGAAACTTGAAGGACATAGAGTTAATGAAATTTCAAACTATTTCTTTATTTTTAAACAGTCTTCAGATTATATAAATTATGCATTTTATATTATACTTGCAATGGACAAATTGTATACGTTTACTGCACCTCAGCAGTAAATCTGAATAAAACACTTAAAAGGTGTATTTCAATAAGTGATGGTATCGCAGTCATTCATAGTCCTGTAAATATCCTCTTAGGCATATCAGTACCAGCTGACTTTCATATGTTCTACAGATGCCTGGTATACATTAATTTCAGAAAGGACTTTAAATGAAAATAGTTTCCTGCATAATGTTTGAAGGAAAGAAACCAGCCTTCTCTAGTTGTCACTGTGCTCAGATTCAATTCATGATGATTGAACACAGAATGAAATGGGGTGATGAGGATCAACAACCATTCCTAAAGTTTATAATTTTGCACTAATGCATATTTTCTGAGATAAAAGAAGTTAAGTTTATGACTGCATAGCATTTCTTCCTTTCCCTCAAATTTGATCAAACCCATGGTATTAAAAAGCAAGTTTTGTGATGGTTATTTAAACTGAGTAAAAATATTTGCTTTTCCTTCTGAGGGTTAATATTCTGTTTTATTAACCTTTCAACACATCCTTCTGTAGTTTTAATATACAAAGAAAAAGAAATCAGATAGATAAGGCACAGCAGTGGATAAGAGATTATCAGTGGTCAGGAGAATGGATAGTAAGCATAAGGTACTCACACAGAGGAGAGCTGTAGCCAGTTAGCTGAAACCGATAGTGAAAGATTAATCCAGCTGAGGAAATTAGTTTCTGGTCAGTAGAAAGCAATTGAAATGCTGCATATTATTGATTTGAAGCAGTCTCAGTGGCAAAACTGAAAAACAAGAACTCTTAATGTAGGATCTGAGAAATAACATTCTCAGGTAGCAGAAGCATGTTAGGAGAGCAGCCATGGCAGGAACACAGGCATGAAAAGATTTGCTTTGGTCAAAACTGACAGAAATAAAGACATAAGGTGATTCTCTTTTAAGGATATGAAAGACTTAATGAAATAAGAAAGAAATGAGAGGCATAAAGCACAATCTTTTGGAGTCAAAGGCATATTGGGACATATGATAAAAGATAATTATAAGCATGACACTGGGAAGTCTTGGGTCAGATAGATAAGCAGAAGAGCTTCATGGTGTTTCTAGAGGGGAAAAAAAACTCCAGTAGTAATATATCTATGAGAATCTCCAGTTACTGAGATAGACTGAGAAAATAAATGAAGCAAATATTCACAGAATCATTTAATCCTGGGCATGACAGCTGAGAGAGTAAATAAAAAAAATTAACATGCAGAAGAGGATATATTTTAAAATTTGTTTCAGTAAGTACTTGAACTTCACATGGTGTTAAAAAGAGACAGAACTGCAAGATTGTAAATTAAATGGTAAATGTGTCGAAATAATAAAGTCCCTAATTTTGAAATGGCAGACTTTGAGGGGGGTGGGGGGTTGGTGGGAAAGGCACAACAAAGATAAAGAAAAAACCAAAACCAGAAACAAGTTGGGGAAGACGAAGCGAACTGCTGAGAGACAGAAGTGTGACAGAAGCCAGGAATTAATTTCAGTTGAAGGCACTATAAATACTCAGGATCTAAATCTCAGAAAAAGACAGTGCAATCCTTGGAGGGAAAAAACCCTACACTTACAGAATGAACACCTTGGGATAGATATATATAGCATCTGAAAGAAGAGGGGAAGTGGAGGAATGATCAACAAAGTATGTCAGACTAGAAGTGAAGAAGCACAGAGTAGCATTAAAACAAGCTTGGTCTTTGGGATAGAACATACAGTCAGCTAAATGATGATGTGAGAGAAGAGCTAGTGCATGGTTCCAAAGATGAGTTAATATTTAGCTTCAGTGTTTGTTACAGTGCTAGCCATTCAGACATACACATGAACATAGAGATGGAATTCACTGCTGCAAAGCATGTGCCATCTAAGAAAGGTGGATAATCCTAGCCCAGAAAAGTTAGTACAAGATTATGTCTTTCCCTCTTTCCCTCTTTTATTCTTTCACTAGTCTATTAATTTGAGGACAGTCACAGCCAAATAGAAAAGCAAAGGCAGAGAGAAGCTATATTGATAGGGGAAAAAATGTCCTGGGGATTCCTCATCATGTATCCCCTCACAAAGAATCATTAAACACTTTAAAAAGGCTTGAAGAAGAATATAATGCAACCTGGATAGAAATTAAAAATTGAAGATAATGCAGAATAGTTCTAACAAATTAATAGCAATGCAACTCTATTTTAATAACTGCCTTTGATTTTTCTATAAGTAAATTCATTTGACATAACAGAAATAGTTGATGGTGAAGTGAGAACAGAGAAATTGTAAGATAGATGAAGAACTCATAAAACATGACAAGAGTTTATTGTCTGAGAGATTTTAGTGGAGTTTCTATAAGATAAATTTGGGACTCAATGTTTTGAAATTTTTTATTAAGATTCGTAGTAAATGAAAATGTGAGGATGAAATCAAGCAGTATTCCAAAATAACTAAATGCATTCAGCATGAAGAAGAAAAGATCAATCAAAAAAACCCAAACCAAACAGTTCTCTCTGAAGTGCCTACAAGGCTGGTGAACATGTCTAACAAAGAATGCCAAAAATTCACAGAAATTCTCAGACTGTCTCTTGACACCAAATCATAGTGCCTATCTCAATTCAACACGATGCTTGAGTCCCTTCTATGTAATTAATGGCTCCTTTGCCAACTTTTTGCTAGCTTCATTGCAAACCAATTCACTCCACACTTAGTCCAAAGGAGATGGTCCAGCTCTGCACTTGGCATTGGTATCTGGAGATTAAAAGCTTGTTATATACTTTTGAGAATATACCTTGCTTTATAGGTGAAGACTCATTCACAAGTTCTGTAGCTGACCTTACTACTTTTTGTCATTTTCTACAACCACATTTTAATTAGATTAAAACTAATGCACATACCAAGTTTAAAATATGAAAGAGTTATGCTCATTCTTATCAAGACATTTCCTCTCACTGGCACCCAGGAGATGAGAAATGTATTCATACTCGAACTACTCATGTCAGTCCTCACATAACCCCGAGAAACCTTTCCTTCAGGGAGCACAAAGTGTATGTGGCTGTTGCATTCTCACTGCCAAACTCCCTGCTGCTTACACTTAAGCAGAAAAGTTTTAGCAGTTACTCTGTGCTATGAAATGTACATTGCTTTTACTACATAATCTTTCCCTGGCTGACAACTGTCTGATTGCTGTACTTGAGATAGTGGGACAGGCTGACCCAATCAAATCACATGCAGAGCCAGAGTTCAAGGAGGTTTGGGGTTCATTATCAGAAGAAAGGCTCAGCCAAACTTAGTTCTGCTCCCGCCAGTCAGATCTGCTCCTTTCCCAAATTAAAATGAAGTTTCTGGCAGAGACTGCAAACATGAGAGAATTATACTGGTGGCACAAAAGGCACTCTTCATAGGAAAATTTAATTAATTAACTATAATAACCACGATTTTGCTAATTTAATTTTCTCTCAATTTTATTTTTCTTTTTGTGTTTGTGTAAAAACAATCAATTCATCTGGATAGCTTGTACATTAATAGGTCAGCATAATGGGAGAATTAGAAAAACAGCCATAAATTATATGTTGAGTAAGACATTAATTTATCTCAGTGCGTAATTGAAATTGCACAAGAAAGTGAAGTGGTGAAAGGGCCATTCCAATTCTTAAATTTCCTGATGTCTTCAACCTGGGAGTATAGCTTTCATCTAATTAAACAAACTTTACTCAGTGAATGAAAAGAACATGGAATTAGATCTTCATGCAAACTACCATGTCCTTTAAGTCTCCTGAAATGCCAGGCATTATTCCCAAAGGTGAGGCAGGTTAATGAAGTTGGAAACCTCCTGCTCTTCAGGACACCTCTGAACCTACATGTGTGTTTATGTAATGCTATCTATTTGTAAAATAAAAGTAAGCATAGGATTAGTGGGAAATTTAAGTGAATCAGGGATGTTGAATCATGCTGTATGTTTCCACTGGAGTTTGTAAAATAGTGGTTCTTTAGCCTGTTTTCTCACCTTTATTTCCTATCTTGGCCCTAGTTATATTTTTATTTATATCACAGTTCAGGGAAAACATACTAATGAAAGAGTTAATACTAGTATTTTGCTTTTCATCACCACCTTCCAATGGTAATCAAAGAGTTGCAGAGAATGGATTTAAAACTAAAAATGCAAGACTATTCCCAAGATGTTGAGCTGGTACAGTGAAAAAACCCTTCAGCTGAATATTCTCACTATTTGCCCAAGATAACTATAAACAGCAATTCAGTGTTTTTAAATGAGCAACAAATAATGCAAGATTAAAAGCATGACTATACCTTCCATATCTCATCATATGTTTGTTTTTTATGTTCCATATGAAATTATTAATAATTGCAGCCTTGTGAAAAGTATTCCACAGAAATTAAAGAATTTCCTAATCCCCTACATGCAGAGAAGGTAACATAGAAACTATTGCATAATTATTAAGGTAAGGTGGTAATAGCCAGAATTTTCACCTTATCAACCCTGCCTGAAGGGTAGAAGTAGTTGGGATGAAGCTGAAAATTTTCTGACTCTTTCTGGCTGGATTTTTTGTTTGAAATATTTTGTTTTATAAATCAATAACAGTAAGCCCTGAGGACAGGGACCAAAACTCTGGCATTGGTGAGAACATTATTCATCTTCCTTGGCTGGTTGTTCAGCCCACTGGCATACAATCTTACACTGAAAGTGATAGCCATGCCTAACAGGAGTGGATGATAACTTATCTAAAGGCTATATCTATTGGGTCTGTGTTATTATATTGCAGGTAAAAGGAGTTTTTCAATTGACTGAAATAAAATGGAGATTTGGCACTGAGTGAGATTACTTATGAGTAGGATAAAGTGACTTTAGGTTTTAAAGCTACACCAGAGATAGAGTAAATACATCTTTTATTATTAGATGCTGAAACTCATCCATGTGTATCAAGTCAGCACAAAGCTTTTATACTACTCCCTGTAGTTTAGAGATTCCACTGCTGGAAAATGTTATAATAATTTAAAAAGATACATAGGTTATTATAACCTTAATATCTTTCCTTCAAAGGAGAAATCAACTCTCCCCTCAAAATAAGTCTTATCAACTCTAGAAAAAGAAGCTAGTGAGGATCTCTTACACCTATCTGTCAGTATGTGAAAGAAAATGGGAATTATTCTTCTGAAAATGCACTTCTATGCATATCTAGTTCAGTCAATATTCATTTAGTTGTGTTTCTCTTCATTGCTCTTACTTAATCTATTGCAGACAAAAAGGGTTAGGAGAGAGAAAAGACTTTCAGAAGGACAGATACTCCCCATAACATACAGTAGAAGGAAGTATATAGGTGCTGGTTATTCACTCTTGCCCCCACTCCTCAAAATGTCTACCTTACTTTTCAAGCTCTTCAAAACAGAAAATTTTCATCCCTACTGTGTTCAGAAAACACTTGACATCATTATATATACCATTCTAAAAACATCCATCACGTACAGTTATTCCATGAATGTTGATTATTTCCTCTGACCAACCTGAAAAATTCTTCTAACTCCTTACACTTGTATGTGTCATCTTACATCTACTAATTTGTATCTGACAAAGCTAAATGTGCTCTGCTCTTTTCATCTTTCCTTTAGCGGCTTCTTGTAGTCTTTTATGTTCCTCCCTGTGCTCTCTTAGATGTGTCAACATTAGTGCTCACAGAAAAAGGAAAGATTTCAGGATGATCTGATAGATATTCTAAATCAAGAATTGGTTTGACAAAGTAACACAAGCTAGCCTGCACAGCCGGCACACTGTGCCCAGTGAGGCAAATGGCAGAAATCATCTTAGGAGACAGCCGAGCAATTTTATGTTGGGAGAAAATTGAAGGAGACAGTGACATAGAGAGTAAAGGGAAAGATAGGCTTAAGAGGGACAGACTCTTTGGGATAAGTTTTCTTTCCTTGTGTAAATAATTCTTAAGCTTCTGCGAGACATCTAACTTCAGCAGCTGATGTTTTATGTTACACTGAGGCAAAAAGTTTGCTAATAAAATCAAATTTGATTTCATTGAAAAGGAGCACAGAGTTGTTTCAGGAGTTCAGGGCAGGTTAAATGCGACACATCTGAGATTTAATTTTTGAAAAACTAGCTTTTGTAGCTAGAGATTCTGCAGATTTAATGTCCTTGATAAATCACTGTCATTGCTACAATGGGACTGACATAGCAGGTATAGTAATAGAAGCCCAAAGGAAACACAACTTGGTGAAGATGAATGACATCAAACAATACCTTTAATGGAAAGCAACTTGGACACAAATGCCTTGAGCTGCTATGTTTTTTTATCACACCTTTAAAAATGTTGCATTGATTCAACAGTAATTTTGAAACTGATATGTAGGTTTATGTATATACTGTAAGAATTTAGAAATACAAATGTATCCAATACACATAGCATGCATTATTAAAGGTGGCTTTGTTTTGTTTGCATGAAACAATACAAAATACGTGAAAATAAAGTGCTAAAGGCTCATTGAGTTTTAAACTCTGTATAGATTTGGATTTTTTCACTACACCCATCAAATTTTAAGCATAATAATGTAGAGTACAAACAAAAACTAGGAAGAATATTATGGAATGGACTATGGAATGATTTTTTTAAGCACCTTCGCATTTGCGCGAATGACTGCATTTGTACTTGGGCCAAGTTTAGTTACCAGAAAACCATCAGAGGCAGAATTTAGGGGAGGTATTTGTGTGTGCCACTTTGACAATTAAATTCTAAAACTAAAATCTTATTACCTTTGACCAGACATTAACGTTGATGCTTCTAGCATAAAATGAAAAGCCACCTTGAATTTGCAAGTTATGAGCAATAATTTTCTCAGCACAGTTGGCATTGTACAGCACTGCAGCATATCATACACAGAAAAACAATGATGCAGTCAGCCACTGACAAGGAAGCAAATGTACGTGATCAAAAGTCCATCTTAGGAAGCATGGGGTAGATGGGGGGCAGAACTGGCAGAGCAAAATTGAGAAAAACCCACTTGATAAACGTGTTGAACTAAAAACAGTTTAATAAATTAAGGGAAAGCCAAGAAGCAGCCTAGTGATACCAAGGCAATCACTCAGCTCCTCTCAGTAGCAGAGCAGTGCCCAGTCAGTCTCTGGACAGCATCCACCTTGGAAAGTCTGCCCCACCACTTCTAATTATGCATATGATGTTATATGGCACAGAACAACCCCTTGGTCAGCTCAGGACTGCTGTTCTGGTGGTGGCCACTCCCAGCCTCCTGCTCTCAGCTTCCTTGTGGGGGGCAGAGGGAAAAACTGAGAGCCTTGACACAGGGCAAGTCCTACTCAGCGGCAGTTCCAATATCAGTGTGTGAACACCAGCATTTTGGTCACAAATCACAGGAGCACAGTGATATTGCTATAAAGAAAGTTACCTTCACCCCCATCAGATGTGAATAAAAACATTATGGACTGAAACTTAGTTTTAGCCTTTGTCCCTGCCTGTCAGGAATTATTTGTTATTGGGTATGATCCTGCTATCTTTTGAATAAGTGCAAGTAGACCCTAGACCACAGTAAAAATAGAACTAGATATTTATTGTACCTTGGAAAATCTAGGTACAGTATTCAAGCCATACCTGATTAAATGCCTTTGAAGCTGAATAAAGTATGAAAGTTAATTAAACTGAAAGGGTGGGATTTATGGAACACGGCTGGTGTGATCTTTACGCTTCTCTGAAACCCAGTTTCAAATCCAGGGATCCAGAACTTCTTTTGTCAAGCTAGAGTGTTCACTAGAGTGTTTGTACAAATGAAAATATGAATTATACCACTCCCAAAGAGTGGTAGTTCACACCAGCACTTACTGTACTTCCTTGGACTGAAAACAATCCAGGTGAAAACAAATAAACAAATCAACCCCCTACTATTATTTCATTTTACATTCATTTTCCTTTCACCAAAGTTTCTTCTATCATATGTAACAAGACTCCTAAAGTGGATGCTGTTTGCCTAGGCTTGAAAGATGCAAATTTTTTTCCTATGTTTGTAGTCTTCATTCATGCAGACTTCAGCATTTATTGCCTGTTTCAGTTGTCCAATCAGTGGTGGCCTGAGTCATTCTCATCCAGTTTCTTATCTCCTTTCCTTCCAGCAATTCATTTTTCTGAAGATTCTGAAGAGCCTTTTATGGAGTGAATAATCAGATGTTGTTTTAATTTTATTAAATACAAAATCTGTGGTTTCTGCCTTCTAATCTGTGTCAGCTGCACCGCTTGAATTAAATTTACATCCTCAAATGGATAAAATATTAAAAAACCTCACTGCAGTTTGAAAAATTGTGTAAAATTTGTGTCACACAAGCAAATGAAATTTGTAGTGTTTTCCTTTTTTTAAATGATTCAGAGAGGAGTGAAAATTGCAGGTAAACTTTCTTATTGGTGTAATGTTACTGGAGGTAATTTCTTTTGCAAGATTATGTCCTTCTGTGGCATTCTACCCAAATAACTCCCCCACCACTTTTCCTAGAGGTATTGAAAAGCAAAATATCCTTTCACAGCCTATACATTTTCTAAACTCAAGTCATCACAAAACAAATTAAGTTAATAGTTAATACAAAT